>JAUELK010235835.1:4566-17813 GCA_031471215.1 Gastropteron pacificum | reverse complement strand
GTAAAATAGAGAAAAAATGAAAGTATCGACCAGTATCGACTAAGAAGCTCCTCAGTATCGGGTATCGACTAAGAAAGGCAGTATCGATGAGTACCCGATATCGATATCGACTAAGGCCCAACACTAGCATTTGGTTACGCATCCAAGTCAATTTGGTCTACCCAGTTTGGGAAGTCTCCATCTCATTTATTTATGGTCTTATTATGTAATGTACATTGAGCATATGTTTTACATCTGTAAATGCGCACAAGAAATGTAATAAATTATTATTATTATTATTATCTATTTATGGTCTTATGTCCTCCTTGTGCTTACAGAAGTCTTACCACTGGTAGAGTTTGTGCTGGAGGAAGGAATGGGAGACGAGGAGGCGGTGCATGTGCTGGACATGTCCATACCCAAACAGAAGAAGAAAGGGCCGTGGGCCGAGACACGTATGGGCAGTATCCTTTCACAGCTTCAGTATTTGCCATTATATTATAGATTTGTTAATAGTAGTAGTGTACCATTTGAATGCACTTACCTAGTTAATTTGGTCAAACCAGATCTGGAAGTCTTCATCACATCTATTGATGGTCTTATAATATCCTCTTTCCAACTTACACATCTGTTGATGGTGTTATTAATATCCTCTTTCCAACTTACACATCTGTTGATGGTGTTATATCCCTTTCCAACTTACACATCTGTTGATGATGGTGTTGTTTGATGTTGTCATTCTTGTTCTACTTGTTCATGTCTGTAGAGATTGTTTTTTTTATTTTCGCCAGTTGTGGGACAAAATTGTTTTTGCTCTTCATTAAGGACAGTTTTGTTGTGCTGTAACTGTAATGATGATGGTGGGGAAAATGACCCCTGACTTCCTAATATACAGGATAATTGAAGTGGTGTACTACTGTGATGGATGAGCTGATGTTTTGTCTCTTTATTTGCTTTGTGTGAAACATTGATAATGCACTTCCTGTTAGTGCGGTCCGTTAGGGATTCCTTGGCTATGGAGCCCCCTGTATTGCACATGCTTATTGTCTTTCTAGATTTCTATCTGTGATTTCTCTCCTAACCCTTGGCGGCCATATTGGATCTTGCCAATAATAAGAAGTCAGTTTTCTTGGTGCCCATCAAAAATCGAAAGAGTATGATGGCCTGGACTACTCATGAGCCAAACTTGGTGATTTTAGAAGATATTGCACCAAATTACCCTTTTTGTGCCCTAACGGACTCCACTGTGTAGTGCAGTATGATCCAACCTTAACCCCTGTCAGACTACCAGTCTCTGAGGCTTGGGGAGGAGCCAGAGGAAGAAGAGGATCCCTTCACGGCCAGACTCAAGACTTACAATGTGAGTGGAGCAATCTTACTTATGTGTGGCGGAGTAGCTCGGTCGGTAGCGTGCCGGACTCGGGATCCAACGACCTCACGTTCGAGCCCCAACTGGGGCGAGTTCCGTAAACCCTTGGGAAAGGTTTTTTACCACCATTTCCTCACCCCACCCTGGTGTAAAAGGGGTATCCGGCTATAGGCATGTTTCTGCGCCTCACAGGCTGCCTGTACTTGTGTTCAATGTTTGTGATATGTTATGTGTTGTATGCCTTAGTAAGTAGCCTGTCGGGGGAGTAATAGATGTAAAGCGCTTTGAGCTCTTCGGAGGAAAAGCGCGATATAAATGCCATCTCTACTTAGGCCTCTAGATTCCTTGTGGAACAAAGGGCTGCATGTTGCAGTTTCTTTTTTTTTTAAGTTAGTTTTTTTTACGAAATGGAGTTGTTGGCTGTATTCTAACCCCCAACCTGGAGGACCGGTGAGTGCTATTGATCTGGTCTCTACCCTGTGATCTGTCTGGCTAGGGTGGCCCTACCAGGAGACAAGTTTCCCGCTAGCATAGCTCTCTCTCAGGGTCATCGAAACAAGCAAGCCCCCCAACCACGACAAGGTTATGTCACCTATGGGAATGCCCGGAGTGCAATGATGTTGCTTCGTCTGTGACAAGATGACTTTACCACACTAACCTACTCATGTACTGGTCCTATCTTGTTAGAATGTTGGTATGGGTGCCAACCAGGCAACACTAATAGTATGCCTCCCAGGAGGTTGATATGGCTTTGGAATGAAACAGATCTGTCGGGGTAATGATGATATGCTGTAAAGCACTTTGAGCTCAAAGTTCAAAGAGATAAAAGCGCTACATAAATCAGCTATTACTATAATAAACATATTCTCATTTTTCCCCCCACTCCCTGCATCCCCCGGCCACCAGGAGAGTGATGAGTTCCAGCCAGTCACTGTGAACAAGGCCACCCTCCAGACCATGACCAGGTCGGACGTCTACATACTCAAGTGGCCCAGACCCCTGAGATACCAGTTCTTCAAGTCTTTGCTGCCGGACGTCTCCATCACGCACTGTCCCTCGTGTAACAAGGTCAGGAATACACAGAATATAGATATAGATATATATGAGTACAAAGTCTGTGAACTGTCTATTCAGGTATTTTTATAGACTGACTCACTTATACTTATACTTATAGTCCCCTTAGACTCTTGTCCGTTGGGGCACTACTGAAGACTTGACAGTCAGTTTTTCTCCATTCCTCTCAGCAATGCTCAAGAAGTGACATTATTAAAAAAAAGAATTTGATTTGTTGTTGTGTTTTTAGTTAGTCTGTTGAGCATGCATTTATTAAGCGAGAACTTGCACTGCTTGAGTAACTAAATCAAATGTTTTTTCCATTGTCATTATTTTGAAATCATGGTAATAGAAGTGGTAATGCATACTACTGGCTATGTAAAGTACATCAAACTTGCAGTGGAGTGAAGACAGACTCTGAATTTCATTCATTATTGGTTGTAGTAATACATGTAGTTACTAGTACATAGTAGCAATTGATCATAATGATATGCCCATCATCAAAGGTGTAAGTTTTCCAGTCAGGATTTGGCCGTTTGATAGCATCGCTGCGCGAGTTCCATTCGTTGGTAGAGCATCTTTTTTTTTAATATTATTATTATTATACATGATGTAATTACAATAATATGGAGTTCTTAAAATTGAAGAAACAAAATGGATGGATCTTTCAACTTTTAGTTTAGTTTTAGTTGGAAACATTAGTGACTATAATTAATTCTAGCATCAATCTCAAGATTTTGATGCCTGTCCTTCACTGGGGAGATACTTTCTAATGTAATGGATAAGGGTGTAATAAGGGTGTTCTTATAAATTACTACTACATGTATTCCAATTCATACATGACTATTATGTGTGAGTCTATGTGTTTGTGTGTGTCTGTGTGTGTGGGTAGTAGTACAGTACATATGTGTATGTGTGCCTGTGTGTGTATGTATGTTTCTTTTGTTCTGTGTATTTCTTTGTAACTCTATGTGTACGCATCTGAGAATGAGTGATGGTCCACCATGCAACATACTTTTTTTTGTAAATGATTTTGGCCTCTGGCCTAATAATAGTACATTTCAACTTGAACGTATAATAACAAGCGTTGTTATAAATTCTCTGTCCCAGCTGTTCCACACAGATGACTTTGAGCAACAGTTCCTGCAGAGAGGACACTGCCCATTCTGCCGAGCCAAACTTGAGGACTAAACGCCCCGTCCAGAGACTGTGTCAAAGTAGACAATATGTAGTATGATAGTCGTGAAGCTATCTTTTGGTGAGAGAACAATGACAGGATCATTACAGATGTAGTAAAATAGTATAGGGACGCTTTCTTTTGATGAGAGAGTGATGACAAAGAAAAAGATTATTAAATGAACAAGAACAAGATGAAGAGAAAGTTTGTGGGAATGATTGGTATTGGTAGTTTTGAAAGAAAAAAAAAGATTGTGAGTATGAAAAAAAGTATGTGTATTATTTTAGTATTAGTATTAAGAAAAAGATGATGATAGAAATTTATTTTTTTTATCTACGACTAAATTTCCCCCCTTACATGACTAATTTTATTACCATCACGCTTTTTGTCGGTTCTAAGAACTATGAACTATGATGTACTTGGCCTATATTTTTGCATGATGCGTTTTATTAACATTGCACACCTACTTAAACTTTACATCCGTCCATTCATATGAAACATTGTGAGTTTTTTCTCCATTTTGTGATGTGTATTTCTTTACATTTGTTACAATAAAAATCATTACGAACAAAAATTGTTTTTCCATGTTGTGTCCATGAACTATTACATGTTTTCTTATTTCTTTTTAAAAAAGATGTCTGCAATGTCATATCATGGTTGGTAATTTAAAATTACACTTGCCTCGCTACTGTTGATTCCTCACTTTGTCATTTAAAAAAAAAGAAAATTCAAAGAGGAATTTCTTTCCTCTTATTGTAGAGATACTGAAGTCCATAATAATGTATGGGAGAAACCACGATCTAAGAATACTTACTAAGATGTAGGAACTATAGAGATAAATTAAAATTAAATTTCATGTTCCATCATGTGGGCATTTAATAATGTATTAACGTACTTGACTCCATCATGTGGAGCAAAGGCTGCATGAGCACATGTTACAATGACTTTGAAAGCAAAGGTTGGTTGATGGTCCCATTTTCTTAACCTTGACACTGTCCAAAGTAGTATTGTCATTTATTGACCCTCAAAGGGTCTCAATCAAATATCATCTTATTATTATTTGCTTATGTAGTAAGTAATGTATGGTCTTGTCCAGGTTATTTGAGCATGTGTTGTCCTAACGATATAAACAACATTCCACTTGCAAAAGCTTGAACTTGAATAAAAGAAATCTGTGATACAAAACAAAATCATTGTGTTGCATTTCTGCATGTTTGGAATGTTTTGATGTTATTCTTTGAAATACTTGAGTCATGTAGAAGTAGAATGTAGGACTTAACATGACAAAAAAAAGCTTCCAAATATGAACAACAAAATGAACGATATCAGACCAAACACAGGAGGATAGTTGTTAGGTCTTTATTACAGCTTGAATGATGATGACTTTGTCGTATGATACAACGTACTGAAAGGAAAAAAAAGCATTACATATAATATATTGTATGAGTAACAAAATAGCATTCATCATCAGGACTACATCTGTACAGAATGATTTGTACACAACACACTCAAACCATTTACACCGAGCCCCAAAGTAGACAGACACCACTTCTGTGAGAAAATCAATGTGTAAAAGTTTAGCGTGGTCAAGACCCGCCTACTGGTAAAAGTTGAGAAAAAAACCGGAGACAAGATGAACAGATGGTATCAATGTGTCAAGAGAGGAATTTGATGATGACAGTGAGCGACAGGTCGTGACTTCATGTAAATGGTGCATACTGGGCTTGAAATTTAGTCAATCTATGTGGTATCCTGTAGTCAAAATTTGGCCTGTCTTCTCTTGTTCTTAATTCTAAAGTCAAACACCTTCAGCTGTTCACTGACTAAACCATTTAATTCAAAACAGTAACTAGAAATGCCCATCCATTACACTATTAACACATGCTAGGGTATCTGAGTAGCAAACTGTATTGGGCTCTACCAAGCAAAGGGTTAGTATTGCAAAATATAATAACTAACCTAAGGGTATAATAATACATTTCATTGTCAAACTGCATAACAGAAAAATCGCCAGCTCTACAGGACAAAGATCTTCTGTCTTCTCATTCCATAAAGTTAGAATCACACCAGTGAAAGACACTCAACAAAATCATCATATGTTTCAAATATGATTTTAAGAATTGAAGCAGGATGCAGCAAAATTTGTTTTCTTTTCAACCAATGGCACACTGTAGTAATTTCAAACCACTGTGCTAGTGCACACAAACATATCAAATTTCAAACAATGCCAGGAGGCGCGGAACAAAGATTTCCTTCAGAATGATAAATTGTACTGATGTGACATTATGTTTGCATCTGCTCCTTACACATTTAAGCAAACTGTACTGAAAGAGGAAGTATTTCAAACATTGCCAGAACTGTTGTCCTACAAAGAGAATAAATAAATCAATCAGCTACTCAATCAAGTGTACAAATGTGGGGAGCCAGTCATAAAAGTATGCTCAAACATGAGAGGAGATAAGGGAAAAAATGCAGCAGAGCTGTAAGACTAAGACATAGCAAAGCCTGATGTAGTCATAGATCAATGCTTTCTCAAAACATGTTAAGCTGTCACTACATGAGCCTTCAGGGACTTGACTGTAGAAAGAAAACTTCACACTAGAGAAAATAAACACCTAACATAACAAATTGCACACTTTGGTCCCTGATTGGAGGGGGGGGGTGTTGACAAGTTTGAGAATTGAGAAAAGAAGTCTCCCTATCAGGCTGCAGGGGGGAAGAAAGCCCATGCAAAAAATATAGCTTTATCCCATTGACCACCGCTGACACAGGACTTTAATTTTAAATGTTTCAGCGCAAAGAATTTTCTCCATAAGAAAAAAATTACTATCAGATCAGATGATCTGTGCATGACACCTGCACTAGCCTAAAGTGTTACATCTATTCTATTCTGGCCTGAAAAAACACAAATGACTGGAGTTTCCACTGTTTTAATGACAACTGACTTCATTGCAGCTGGTTGAAAAGTGATCAAAGGAAATGACCAGACTGTGGTGAAATTGGTGTCCAAATAATTTCAGGATAAAATGTCTGCCGTTTGGAACTGAATGCAAGAAGCCAACCAAATGTAGTAGAGAGAAAAGTTGCGGCAGCTAAAATTCAATGACCATATACAAGACTACAGATGTACATAGAGTGAGGTACAAACTTAAGTGCTGTGTAACAAAGCTCTAAGTAATGGACATGCAAAATGGTAATAAATATTGGTGAGTGCAGTAAAAGTTTTCCAGTGCTCATGTTTTGGCAAGAACACTTCGCTCAAAGACAAAGTTCTCATACGAGCATGTTTGTAATTCCACATCAACGCTGGAGGTGGGACATAAGTTTTAATCATAATTCAATATCATAGGAAGTGATGATTTTCCTTCAGAAAAAAATCATACTGTTTGCGTACATGAGGAATCTATGCATCAAATAATCTAAGTTGTTCACTAGAAAAACGCCATTTCTCATGCTATTCCCTGATTCTTTCATTAAAAAAATACAAAGGTTATATACCCCAAACAAATGGTTGACTGATCAGATCATTTCTTTACAAATTTCTTTTCACGCAGTCAATATTATATGAACGCCTCCGGATGAACAGTTTATAAAATGTGAACCAGGATGTCGGATGTGAGGGGGTAGAGGATGGGGAGAAGGAGGCTCCAACAACAACAGCAATGCCCTGTCAACATTGCAAGGCGACAATCACAGAAATGTTATAAAACTCGAAGACAGACGGCGCTTGTGACGGTGGCAAGGTCACGGTTCCACCTGGCTGGCATCCTGGCGGGAGGAATGGGAGGCTCTGGCTGGAACACCTGTCTGTACATACAGTCAACGGCAACTGGGGAAGTCACAATGGAACAGGACAGCGTGAGGAGAAGGTCAGGGTATATAGACACTTGGGGGCATCTACTTCTACTTCTTTGTACTTGGACAGACACACACTCTGATGGAGTCCTGCCTCAAACGTTGTGTATTGTGCTCCTCCACCAAGACAAGTGGGGATGACATAAATACTTCTGTGTAGCTTCAATTACACACACAAAAACTAATCACACAACATGTGTTATCTTTACAAATGAGCGGGTCTCAAAAGGTGACAAAATTTGACACAGCATAGATAAAAAGATGGTTACTCCAAAAATATGGGTCAAACTTGGAAGTTTTGGGTACCACTGTGCTCGGGAAGAGTTGGAGAGATACATAGGATAACATAAGGACTTTTATCAAAAATTAACAAAACACATGACTTTTGTGACTGAAATTCTTGGATACTTTTTAAGTTCAGCTCTCTCTAGATACAATGAGCTTCCTATGTAATTACCATTATAATGGAATCATTAGAGTGTGATCAAAACTTACTCAGATCTCACAGTAAGGCACAACCACTCTTTTTCTTTTTCTGCCTCCCAGGTCCAGGATTCTTCTTGTTAATTTGACGAACAAGATCGTAGAAAATCTATACAAGAAAGATTGAAAAACAAAACATAGAGATCAATACATAGCCCATACAGAGTTGCTTATTATAAAAATGTGAAATCAACACAGAAAAAAAAAGGAAGAAATATGCATTGAAATGCACACACAATCCAAAGGAAAAATCTTACTATTATAAAGAAGATAGACCTCTCCTGCATTTCAATTAGTCAATATAGTAAGTGAAATAAATAAACTAAATACAGAATTCATATAAATTTCCTGAAGACCGGCAACACTGAAGAATGCATTGACTAAAAACACACAGACAGGTCAATTAAATCCATCAACACACCACAAGCACCATCAAAGTATGAACACATTTCATTTTCTGCAAAGAAGGGCAACAATAGAGTTAAACCACTCACCTCTAAAACATTGATCTTCATCTTTGCTGAAGTCTCTAAAAATGCACACTGGAATTGTCTGGCTAGGTTCTGTCCTTGATCCTTCCCAACCACCCTCTCGTCTTCTAGATCGCATTTGTTGCCCACCAAAAGCATGGGAACCTGTGGACAGCATCATAAAACATTAACATGTCAATCTGTTTGAGAACTGAAGAAACAAGACAAATGAAGATTGTGAATTATTTCTCCTTACATAAGATCCCTGAACTTCCAGAAAGTAATTCTTTATCAAAATAGACTTGTAAAATACCTGCGATATTCGTGGAATTCTTTGATACTGAATTGAGGGATGGATTCAATAAGGCAAAGGAATGAGGATATGAACAGTGGGTTAAGTTGAGAAACATAGAAATGTTAATGTACAAAACACAATGAGCGGTAACATTGAAAGCCTGTAGAGAGAGAGCTATCTGTTTCAATGCCTAGATCTAGCAAGTCTGTGAAGTCAAGAGACCAAGAGAGAGACACAGAATTTCGAGATCAGTGCAAAAAAGTGCCCTTTGAGAAACAAAATTTGCAATGCGTTTTCCACATCACATGTGCACACGTTTGCATTACCTTTGAAAGGAAAGCAAAAATAAACAGACTTTTGGGCAGTAGTATCTTAATGTTTTTGTGACAACTTTGAGCTCGCTGCCATGTTTGAAATATCATAAAACACTTCGTCCTATTAAATTAACCATAGTCATATTAACCGAGTAATACACTATGACTATGTAAGAAGAACATCGCAATTTCTTCAGATCTGGCAGTAAAGTGTAACTGTAGATGTACTTACTAGGTCCAAAATATTTATCAGAACTGCATTGTATTCAAAATCTAAGCCATTGAGTTGACCTGCCCGACCCTGATTGGCAAACTAAAAACTTGGCATTTGTTTGCCTAACAATGTGCAATTGCAAACCACATATTTTCACTACCTTAACGTCCCTGTACGGTGTAAAATCTATGAAAATATTTGTGTAAAGTTCCAAGACAATTGATCCACACATGAAGTCTCCAGGCCAGTCGCAAAATAAGCCTGATTTTTTTTTTTTTTTAAAATACAAGATATTGTTATGATAAATGAAAAGCATATTGTACACATTTACAAGCAATAATAGTTCTTGCTCTTACATCATCTGTGTCCTTGACTCTCAAGATTTGTTCTCGCAAGTCCTGGAGGTCATTGAATGTGGACTGAGCTGTGATTGAGTACACCAACAGGAAGCCTTGCCCATTCTTCATGTACAAGTCTCTCATTGCTGTGAATTGTTCCTGGAGCACAAAACATGACAATAGTAGTGGAGAGGAAGTCACATTCACTGCACACAATGGGGGTGTGTGTAGGCGTCATAACTTTATCAATCTTTGTTGACCATAATAACTACTAATTCTCATACTGCACGCATCTGTATGAATCCCCCCCCATGGAAAAACACATATGTTTGTGATTATAAATTATAGAGAACCTCATTGTCAATTACATAAAGGACTCAACAATTGTTGAAATGACAATGGAGTAATATAAATGTAGAATAATGCACATTGAAATATTACACATGCATGCAGGTTTTAAATTATCTTTCTCTCCCACTTGTCCAAACTATTCCACAAGTTTGACACTAACATCGACATGATAGGCTATTCAAATTGGGGGGGGGGGGGAGAGAGAGAGAGTAGAGTCCACATCAAGACCAAGGCGTTTACATCTCCAGTTTTGACTATTGGGATTCAAGGATGATAATTTTCATCATTTGAAAGGGGGATTAAGCTTTAACACAATAAATACAAAATGTTCAATATCGCCCATAATAACAAAATAATCTTACAGTGCCAGCTGTATCCAAGATCTCCAGCATACACTGCTGGCCATCGACCTCCACTTGCTGTGGGAGAGAAAAAGAGACAACAGATGTATTGTAAGTAATCAAGTATCAAGAGGAGCAGGAGACATCAGCAATGGTTCCTTTTTTTCCCTGCACTAATATATAAGGGTATTACCAACAAAGAATATGTGAATACATTTCCTACCAATGGAACAAACATAATGATGATGACGTAAAATCCATTTCAATGTGTTCTTTAACCGACCACATCACAAGATTTAGTCTAGAGAAAATCACCCACTTTTCTTTGTGAGTAGGGACTGTGCTTTTTTAGAACTGTGCTATCCCCATACAACAAGTCAAGCAGAGACATTACATTCTTGCATCCCACTTATTTATAATGAAAATTATCAACAGACACACACAATTAAAAAAAAGAAAAACCACCACACCTTTCTGTAACTGTCTTCAATTGTTGGGTCATATTTTTCCACAAATATTCCTTGGACAAACTGTACTGTCTGAAAGACAAAGGACACAAGATTTCTGTTAGAACACAATCAGTTATAACAAAAAAAACATAACAAATGCAAAGAAAAGATCATAGTTACAGGTAGGCCTATTAAATCTTGCTCAATCATGTTATGCAATTCTCATTATAATCTTAAAACGCGTTTTCAAAAATTTGCTACAGTGAAAAGGCCCACTCAATAACAATGGACATCCTTCCCGTTACCCAAAATGTCTAAAACTTAAAAAATTCAAATTCATAAAAATGAACTAAACCAAGTTGCTGAGTAGCCTGCCCGCACATTCATGCAACTTACCAAAGCACTCTTTCCCACACCTCCACTGCCCAACACGACAAGTTTATATTCCCTCATTCTTATTGCTTTGTGTCCCAGGTATCAGCTGCCTGAAAGAAAACAAATTGATGTTAGATTGAGATATCTGTATCTAGAATTTAGATTGTCTAGATCTCGAATCAAGAAGAATTAAATTAATTTAAGACAAGACACATCATCACACCAATAACATTAACAACAGGTCTCTAGACTAGATCTCAAGATGTAGAGATAAACCACTTTCTTACTACACTGTCCCTATGGCAGACTTTTCATTTTAACGTAGTCTTTGAATAGGCCTAGTCAGAATCAACAATGACCCAACTGAACTAAACTAGATACCTTTATGGGTAGATCTTGTCAATGTCTCATCTAGGTCTAGGGCCTACAACTCGTCTGTCATGCATAACACCAGCGCTATACTTACTATTGTCACTCCTGCTACTCAACTGAATTAAATTGGAGCAAAACAGTATGAGTATGAATGAAAACGTTGCCTGTGCCTGCAGCATTGATTGTTTTTCTTGCTTCAGAAGGAAGTAGAAACATCAGTTTAGGTAATCGAAATGTTGTATTGTGTCATAATCATATAGCCTAGATCTATTGCTCAATAAACAAAGTGAAACTTAATTTCTGCAATGGAATAGGAATAGAGAGTAGGTAATGAAAATTGTCCAGAGTGGGTACTAGATCTAGATAAGATAGATTAGAAAAGAATTAAATCTAGATAAGAGCTAATCTAGAATCTAGTTCTAGATAGTTAGTTGTTCGACTAAACTGTTGTTACAGTTACATCAATTACATTTTACATGTAACGTGTACACTGCAACTGTACTTGTACAGTACAGTGTGTACAAACTAGACTCTTTTCTCTACCTACTCTTCTAGTTTCTAGTAGAACTTCTAGTGTATAACTATAATCTAGATCAATCATCATTCATCAATAGTATCACTATCATCAAGTGTCTTAGTATCATTAGATAGTATCAAGCTCTGCTGACTGGAACTGGTAACTCTGCTGGTAAGTAAAGCAAGCAATGGTTGGTATGGTTAGATCAAGATCTAGATAGAATTAGTTAGTAGAAGAATAGACATTCATTCAAGAAATCCATCTCTTTTGACTTTTACTTTTAGTTTTAGACAGCAATAATTTATTCTTCTCATTCTAATCTTGTCACCCCTGTTGATTACTGGGGTGGGGGTTGGGGGTAGAAAACTTCACTAAGTGATACTAGAGAAAATGAGTCATTCTAAAAGCCCAAGAACATGATGATGCATCCTAGAAGAATACCAGGAAATGGGTCGGTTGATGGATGTCAACTGAGTGAGGGTGAGTGAAGGACCGACCGGGCGAAACTCGGTCGGTGTGAGTGAATAGAATACAAGG
Organism: Gastropteron pacificum; assembly: GCA_031471215.1. Lineage (NCBI taxonomy): Eukaryota > Metazoa > Mollusca > Gastropoda > Cephalaspidea > Gastropteridae > Gastropteron > Gastropteron pacificum. The sequence goes on along the minus strand of JAUELK010235835.1, from coordinate 5,324 downwards.
ATCGACCTCAAAATTGACAATGAGAAACACCATGATTATTTGACAAAATAAACGAACATTAACACATGGCTCTCGTCAAGAAAAAATGAATTCTGAACCACGGTAATATACACAACTAATGCAAAAATAAAACTCACCGTGGAGGAGCTTCCTGATCTCATCAACTTCCAGCCTTAGTTCACTTTTCACAGCCTCTCCTCTCTTCCTTCAACAACTTCCGGTATTGGCAAGGCCCAGTCTGTGACGTTTTCCCAAAAGAGTCTAGTAAAGTGGGAGTACTAACAAAATCATATTAGAAGTATCTCTATGACTGTATGATTCTTACTTTTATTTGTCAAAGGGCCGCAAATGCGTGCCAATTTATGAGCATTATTGCTTTCTGTAGGCACTAGATTACATGTAGTTATCACTTTAAAAAGAATTAGTTATCACCTGGAAAAAAGAATGAACCCTCACTAGAGCCCATGTAGTGGGGATAGACGCTATACAAATGACTTTCATTATTATTATTATCATTATTATTATCATGTAAATAATCAGCGGAAAAAATTCGGGGGGGGGTACCTGTACGGCTCTACGTAAATACTTCTACTTCTAATCTTAGATCCTATCTCACTGTAGAAATAGAAATCATAGAGGAGTACAGCAAGATAGACCTGTGATGCATTCTATTAGTTCTTCGACAGTTCTGCTCTAGAGATCTAGAAGATACGACAAAGCGGGGGGGGGGGGGGGGGGGGGGGGGGGGGGGGGGGGGG
>JAUELK010235725.1:0-17815 GCA_031471215.1 Gastropteron pacificum | reverse complement strand
CCCCCCCCCCCCCCCCCCCCCCCCCCCCCCCCCCCCCCCCCCCCCCCCCCCCCCCCCCCCCCCCCCCCCCCACGGGTGGTGTTTATGGGTCTATCATCATCATCTATATATCTATACACTTCCTTGTTTTCCATTCATCCTACGTAAAAGAGCGATAGATCTAGGTGTCGTCCATTCTATGTAACAGCATCCACGTAAATCGGGGTTAGATCTAGATCTAGATCTAGGTTTAGGAATTAAAAACAATAGATAGAAAAAGGAGATCTTCTGAAATAGGCTAGGCGTACATAGCACTGGTTTGCTTTCGAGCAGTGGTTCGAGCTCATAACCTGGGTTCAATGGAACCCAAGGGGTTCAATGAATCGGTTTCAGATGTTCGCCGGTGCCTCACATAATATATTATTTTGAAAAAGACCCTATTTTGCTGTTCTCTAAAGAAGGGTTCGCTGGTGCAACTGATGGGCTTCTGTTGTACCTCTCCATCAAGGGTGTTGTTGTTGTTCCGATCAGGCAAAAGGTATGAGCTATTCGCTCTTCAAGTGGTCTACAGACAGAGCCATGGCAGCCTAGCTCTGCAATCTGGGATTGGAGGGCCTCTAAATTGGTCCATCGTTCATGCAAGTGTGCAATGCAGTCACAAGACCCCTCCGGACCAGACAATATTTATGTGCAATGCAGTCTTTTTGAATTGATACTATGCCTACCCATATTGATACAACATTGAGACATTGGTTACAGCCATGATTTGGGACTGGACCAGCTGCATTTCACATCATTTTCTATAGCCCTGGTGCTTAAAGTTGACCACAGCACTTGGACATCCACCATGGTTAGGTAGGAGCCACTGTTTTAGAAAATAACTTTACTGCCACAAGTCACAAGTGGGCCTCCAGGTATTGTGGCTGAGACTGTAAGGAAAACGAAAAGAATACTTTCAGTTATTTCCCCTTTTGGGTTGAATGTACTCGTAGACAAAAAGAAAAGAAAATAGGCCTAATGACCACAGAAATTAAACCACTGGCGCTGAAGCAGATAACACCTACACCTAACAAGCAGAACAAACATAGGCTTAGATCTATAAATAGAAAAATACAAATTGACCAATCAAAACAGTGTAGACTGAGTGTGTAGGCCTAGCTAAGTGATAAAAGAAGTAAATTGAGAGGGAGAGAGAGAGATAGAGAGAGAGAGAGAGAGAGAGAGAGAGAGAACGAATAACATTGGAGAGAAGTTAGACGTGAAGAAACTTGACACGATTGAAGGAGATAAGATAATCATTCCCACTCTTATAGTTATAGGACAGGGAGATGTCGGGAAATTCTTTTCCCCCTTCAAAACATAGGCCTACTTAGGCCTCATTTTAAGATGTCTGTACAACTGACCACTTGTACACATAGGCATTGACCATTGACTATTGACTACGTGCTGTGGTCAACTTTGTGAATTCTTTCACCAAAGTTCAAGCATCAGGACCACAGAAAATGATGTGATATTCCGTACAACTGGTTCGGTCCTAAATCATGACTGCAACCATAAACGTTGTTTCGATATTGGTAGCATCAACTCAAAGACTGCATTGCACACAACAGTACTCTGATCTGGAGGGGTCTTGTGACTGCGTTGTACGATTGCATGAACAAGGGACCATTTCTTAAAGTCCTCTAGTCCCAGGGTGCAGAGCTAACCTGCCGTGGCTCTGTAGGTCTATAAGTGATAAGACAACCCAAAGAGTGAAGAACTCATACACAACTAGATCTAGTGCCTGATCGACGCGACAAGAACTGGTAGTTTTAAATGTCTTTACAACTGAATATTTGAGCACATAGGCCTATACACGCTGTGACTGACGGCTTAGACTTAGGCTTAGCTTGTCCATGTTTGTAGGCCTAGTCCCTGACTACATGCCCGTTTGACTATGAATTGCTACTGCAATATAAGGCCCCAGCGTGGTTGGTGTGTTAAGGCCTCTCTGTCAAAGTGAACACCTGGAAATGTCACTATCAATTAACTGCGTGTAATACAATACGACAGGGTTACGTAACAATCCCCGCTTTACCTTATGCAGGTTGGCCTAAATGCACAGTACACTACTACTACTATTACCAGTCTCTTTGTCTATTTCTCTTTGTTGGGCTCCATATAATAATTAGAATTGAAGAAATCATGATTCTTGGAAAACGATTCATTGTTACAATATCCTAAAGTTGCGATGCTTTGTTGAATGCTAAGCCAATTAGTAAATTTAATAATAGTTATAATATATACTTGAAACAAAGGCAACTTTACTGGTGCCGCCTCCATTGTAATGAAAATAGACAAAGGGGTGAAACTAGTAAAACATAGGGAAGTAGTGTGAGATACACTGTGTTATGTCCCCTATCAGCATTAAAAATCAGAGAATACTGAGCAAAGAGCAAGCAGCCACGCATTACAAAACAAAGAAATGAAACGTACTACACAAGTAAATGAAAAACATCAAACCAACATAGATTTTAAACAAATACACTAGTCTAAGGCCTTTTCTTTCATTTGTTTCTCATTTCTTTCATTCTTTTAAAAATTTTTAAAAATTGGACTAGATCTAGATTAGGCCTAAAAAATGTCAAGAATGTTCTTTTCTTCAATGAAATGACATCAATTATCGCAGGCAAATGAACGACATGACTTGTGTTAGATCGTGTTCTTTCGTATGCTGTACTTGTATGCAGTATGAGCTTGGAATTGAATTTTTAAAATTCATTCGTGTTATATAATCTTGCATTATTCAAGCCTACGCACTACTCGTCTAGTTCACACAGACTTACCCGTTCTGGTAAAAAGGGAAATAACCAATATAATTAAAATGAAGCCCGTAACCGAGCTGTTGTGATTTGAGTGATGTCCCTTTCAGAGTTGCGCACTGCGATGGAAGAGTTTTTGCTAGGCTAATCTTGCTCTAAAGTATTATAGATCTAGATCTTGGTGCCTTGGAAATCGGTGTGTTTAACACTTGATTGTCTATGACTTCTTGTTGCCTTTGTCCTCTGTTCGTAAGGTTCGCAGAAACACCAGCCAATTGATACTGATTTGGGTTACCATAATACTCATTGTGGTTCTTGCACAGTATAATAACCTGTTTTACAAGTAGTGCTTTTTCACAAAATATAATGTTTCAGTATTACACCTCTAGCAGCACTTAGTAGATCATGTAAGAGATGGGACCTACGTTATAATGTTTATCTCCGATAGGACGGGGTGGACAGCCATGAAAACTGCCCACACTTGTTAGCCCAAGGTGTTAACCATTCGGCCACTGCGCAGGCCTAAAATATTTGTGAAAATACACTACAAAAACACACACACACACATTGAAACACAAAAACAAAACAACAGACATTGACAAATGAACCAAGAAACAAGTTCTTCCATCTTATAGATGATATCACACTTTATTTGAATCAAACTTTCTATTTACCTTTAGATCTAAATGGCAAACCCTAAAACAACGCTCATAAGATTAAGAACTAGGATAATCTCTGTCCATGAAAAAGTAAATGTAAGATTCTGGCGTCCGGCCGCCAAGGGGGCAAGGGGTGGGGGGTGGGGCGGGGCTGGGTGGAGGCTGCTTTTGAGTGGCAGGCGACAGGAGGAGATGGGAGACAACTGTGGTCTCAACTGTACCATAACTCAAGGCCCCTTCCACTCCAAAATATTTGTTGTTGTTTTTTTTGTCTCATTTCGTTTTGTTTTTTCAGCCACTTCCGAAACAACAGTATTTCTCAAAAATACAAAGAGGAGGGTGTGGGGACGTGGGGATAGGGAAAGAGAGAAACGACCACTGAAAAATGTCTTTGTTGTAAAAAGAAACCAAACATATTTAACAGGAACCAAACACTAAAAAGTCAATGACTACCATGTGTACATCATCATGTTCAAAAGGCAAGCTGCAAGAGTCAACCAGAGCATAACTAGTCTGTGATTACCATCAAGAGCATACCTTCGTTCACACATTCATTTACAAATTTCAATAAACAGTTGAACAGAAACAACAATCCCCCCTTATCTTTTAAACATCCCTGTTAGAAGGATCCCCTTTATAAGCAAGGCCGAGGCATGAAATCCCAAATGGCAACAATAACGTAATTTACTAAAAGTTATTGCTTTCATACTTCTCTGCGTGTTTTTCCGCCAAGACACATTTGTAAAAAATATACATTTTTATAAAGCACTTCATTAAAAGAAAATACTATGTTTTTTACTTTACTTTTCTTTTTCTTCAATGAAAGTGGAAGTACAATGCTCAAACAAACCAGACATATTGAGACACTGTATTTATAGTTCAACTCTTATTTCATCTGTTTTCTTTGTATTTCGATATGTCTAGGCATGAAATCGAAATTATTTTAATGGTATGAATTCGAATTCAAGAACTCGTGAAAATGCTTTGTGCCAAGAAATCTACAAAGATAAAGGCTTCAGGCTAAGGTCACAGTATACTGATACCAGTATCCTACAACGTTTTTGTTATCAAGAAGGTGCAAGACTAAAATTTTTTTTTTGAAATCTGTTGAACCAGTGATATGATTGTGCTAGAAAGAATATCTAAAACATTCTTTAAAAGTTTTTGTACTGGCAAATGTTTTCTATTTATCTCACACTTTGGCATTTCTTTTAACTTTCAAAAGTAATGACCAGGTGAAACAACATGTGCATCGTTACAACCAAAGACCAATAAACACAGTTCTTCATTGGAGCCTGAAGATGTGTTTCATTGGTGTACATTTTGTGAGTACAAAATCAGGCCATCAGTTTGACCTGATGGCCTATAGCCTTCCCTGAGAATGCACCTCTAGATGTTGACATATCATCATTGAGTTATCAGACTGAACAATGACTCTATGAACAGCTCTCAACATAAGTGACAGAACAAACAAGAAATCACAAAGCCTTCCAATCAAGTTCTAACCAGTAAACAACACACAGAACATGACACCTAAGTTGCACATATACTCTAAAAGAATACAAAGAGGACTTAAGAGCTGCTGTTACAATTTGAATCTGGCTCAGACCTAGATACAAATACAACTAAAACCACATTTAATCTTTTCACCCAGCATCACCGCCTTCTGAAACTGCTAGCTACAGGCAGTCAATTTGCCTTAGTATACATATTTCAAAAAAACAACTAATTCCTACATATGCATTGTGTGTTTATGGATAATAAGAAAGTAAAATGACTGGAAATGTTAGGACAGTGCCCTGTTGGTACTGGGCAAAAATAAGAATAGATTACCTAACACTACAAAAACCTTTACTTGTCAAACCAGGGCACAGAAATGACAGTCTAGTACAAAAGTGCAAACAAGTATTTTACACAATGCATTCACAACTATTTGAGAGTAGCCACTTGATGTGAGATTTTGTCAATGTGTTGTATGTATCATTTATGATGCAAGCTCAGTGTGCCCTTGAAAAAGCAAGGCTTTCGTTGTGTTTCAATTTCGGGTGTAGATTTGTTAACATATCCACCAAAGACAAAGTGGATGCACAGTAAAGCTATCAGCTTACAGGGAAAAAAAAAAAGCCCATGAACAAACTGTCTACCACATTTAATGAGAGAAAAAAAAAAGCAACAGCTTTACATGAACAGTTACGTTCTTACTGTCAGCATGAAAGATTGTTGTGGTCAAGAGTGATAGAATGGGAGTATCATGGTAAGTACAGAGTAGAACAGGTACTTCACAGTGGTCTAGACCAAATTGTTAAAAGTTTGCATTTATCCAAAGATCATGGGCAGCATCAATGTGAATAAATAAAACATGTTTGTTCCACTTGAAGAGAACAAATGACATGTGTACGGACTCTGTCCTAAAGAGTCTACTCAACTAGACTGAACAGTTGGAAAAGTTTTAACAGTAAAAGTAAAAACCATTCTGAACACGGTGATTGAGTTTTCAACATCCAATACAAACTTTTCAAAGGCGACGCCTCTCATCCACTTTTGTACACATTGATATGCATGGAAGGAACAACGCAGCACTCGTGTATACAAAGAGCTCAAGTCAGGTTCCGAATCTTTGCTTTAATTTAACTACCAGTGACTAAACAACGTGCAAACATCTGTAGAAGAACAAGGCTAACAACAAGCTTCCAGAGCAAACTAACTAAGAGTAATTTGTTCAACTACAGACACAGAAGACTTGAACAGCAACCTTTCACTCCTGCTTGCCAACATTGTAGACGACAGTTGAATGTATGACATGTCTCATGTAGACTCACTCAAACCATTGGTGTGGACAACATTTTTGTCTGTCAGACTTTGAATACATTCATAAGGCTTCCCTGACAGCTTGAAGCATACATAAATTACTCTTAAACACATCTCTTGGGTACCTTTAGACATAACCCCCCCTTAACAACACAAACAAAACAAAAAGTCTTAATGCTTTGTGTTTTTCAAATGAAAATAACACTTTTAAATGACATCAGACCTTTCAACAACAAAAGAGCCAGTCAAAATAGAGTACAGAGTACACTGGAAGTGGAAGGTGATGGGGGGTGGGGAAGAGGAGAGAGGGAAAGAGAAATGATTTATAGACAGGGTTTCACCTATGCAAGCCATCGCCTCTCATCTATGCAATAAGTCTGCACTACTGGGGCACACAGTCATAAGCAGCTGAGAAACTAAGACTTTTTCACTAAGGGAGTTCACACAGAGAACCTGGCTACCACTATGGAGGAACCGAAGGACACATTTGCTACAGACAGTACAAGATCACTTCTCTAGAGAATCAGCAACTGTGGGATGAAATAAAATCATCCACCGAGTAGTATATGTGCATAACTGTTTATCAACGTCAGTTAAAAAATGCAATACAAAATACTAACTAGAAAAATAATCCATGTAATATAATAATATATTATTTCATGTATATATCATCTCTATCATCATCATCATCATCATCATCATCATCATCATCATCATCATCGCAATAACCCCATTTTTTCATCAACAACTTTTCATGATGCAATTTTTCAATAAAGCAATGTTTGATAATGAAATACAACAAAACCTTCTGATACCACACAAAAGAACATGCAATGAAAGTAATCATGAGGGTGATGGTGAAACTTTGGGTGAACTAACGCAACATTTCATGACACAGAGCATCACAGAGATGAATGGCGAATCATCAACATGGATAGAAGGGGGTGGGGTGGGGTGGGGTGGTGGTGCCCAAGGGGCGGTTACTGTAATGAATGAAACTATGACATTCCAAAGAAAATTAAACGAAGAGGATACCATTCCTGAGTATATATGCACTAAGGGGCGAGTGTGTGAAAAAGTGAGAAGCACTATAGTAGACAAAGTTGGTCAATTCTTCCTTTTTCCAAATACATCTGATTGAACTTGTACAATAGAATTAATGTCAAATTAAAAAAAAGTAATCCACAAAATAATAAAAACCAAAAACTGACAAACAAGTTGAAAGCCTTTAAAAGATGACTACATGCAATTCCTTGGGGTCTGTTAGTTTGGCACCACCGCTGACTCTACACACGGTGGCATAGATCACAAGGAGAAAGCTGCTCATTTCAAACAGGTGCTACTTGGTCCAAAATCAATGGTTATGATACATATTATGTAAGGTCCTCTCATGCCCAGAGTGTTTCAGTCTAAGGGGACACAGGTCCTAGCAAAGTTTCCGTCATTGTGGTGCGACAAAGTGCGCCATGTTTTGTTTTAGGGGGAGGAAGAGATGAAAATTGATCATGATCAGCTGACAGTTTGAAAGGACAACCATACATTATATCACAGATAGGTAATGAAATACTTCACACATATGAGCACTGGCGGATGGACAAATCATAACATGTCTTCCAAAGTCTGTTGCTTCATTTTCTGTCTTGTTGCATTCTGTACAGCTACCAGTACTTATTTCTTACAATACATATACACCTCTGAATGCCCCACTCCTCCATTAAGAGAAGGTCAAAAATAATTATGAAAAAAAAATGGGATATTTTCTTTACCTTACTTTATCTCATTTAGTTGAAACTTGTTGGGTTATAGATTGTTCATACGAACAACATAACTTGAGATGTCTTCTTCAAAATGCCTGCTGCAATTAATGAGGGCTAGCCATGGTATGGTATTTGTAAACTAAATGCTATAGATTATAGACTAATAAATCATTGAGAAGTGATCAATCACTCGGTGCTACACTATTCCATCAATTTGTGTTGACTTGATCTGACCCGCCTCCATTCCTTTGAAACTGGCTACAAATCACAGACCAACTCTTTCTCATTTCATCTTTTTCTTCTTCTCTAAAGCACAATAACAATGGATATGCCAATTTCCATGAGCAAATTCAAAGTTCAGATTTAAAAAAAAAAAAGTGCACTAAATACTGAAGTCAAAGAAGAACTGTACAAACTGATACTGATAAAAGATGAAATTGAATTGATACCATCTGATCAAAACAAAACAAAACAAAAAGTCTTCAATGCACTACTGATGAACATTTTGTTACAAATATCAAGTTCAGAGAATGAAAAATAATAATAATGATAATAATAATAATAATAATAATACAGTGGGGCATTCTTCAAACATTTTTGTGCTGCCTTTGTAAACGACGATGATTTTTGTGGCAGGGTGTGATGGAGAACAAACTCAAACTGCCCTTCACACACTCTCGCACACACGCATACACACACACTGAGCTCCCAAAATGCTCACACCAGCTCACAGGTCACCAGGACATCTCTCACTCACACACATCACATGTGGGCTACATCTACAACAATAGTCACTTTTCTCAAAAAACTGTCTTAGAGAAGAACTATCAAATTTGAATCTTTCAAAAAAAGTAAGAGAACAAGAACTGCAAATTTGAAACATTTTAAAATGAAAGAAATCATTCTGTGACTTTAGCTAAGCTGAACGTCATTCAATTATGAAGTACATTGTACTAATATCCTATTAAAACGAAATTTCAAAGTGTGAAATCAGAAAACATCTTCCTTCTTTCATAAAATGTGTTGAAAAAAAAAAAAAAAAGAAAAAAAGAAAAAAAAAAGAGAAAGTAGAAATCAAGACTCTGATTGGTTCAAAACATTTCATCCTCTCCACTTTCATAGAAGAATTCAATTCAAGCCCATACTAATATTTATTGAAAACATTTAACTTATTGTCTGTACACATACATTGTAATTGACAGCATAGTAATTTTGCTATGTATCATGGTGTGAATGCATTGCTTGATATTCTGGATTACAGCTTTGAATGAGTGTCAGTACAAGAGGAAAAACAAATATCAATATCTACATCATTGGGGACTTCGTTCACAAATCAATAAAAGTAAAAATTGAGGATTGTAGAGAAAGCCCGTAAGTTTTAATTCTTCTCCTTCAGAGGGAAGCTATGCCATAGAGCCCCGAGTGGTAGGGCAGAGAGTCATGCAACATACAGTTGGGTCAGTACATAGTAGAAGAATGCATCATTATCATATTTACCAAACTACACAAATTCCTTGCCTGGCAAGGTAACAACAGTCCTATTTACATAATTACAAGGTTGCAAAGATTGTTGCTTGTCAATGAAAGATCCTGATGATTGAGATAGCCCCAAAGATGGAGGGAGTAAAGGATGGACTAACAATGTACACATTGTGTTGTTGTTGATGTTGTTTTAGTTGTTGTTTTGTACACACGGCCTAAGCAACATGGGAAGCTGAACGTGAGTGGGTGGGGCTAGGAATGATTGTGGGGGGAGGTTCTTGGTAACATAAGGCAAATCATATGGACAACAATGGAACCTTCACTACAGCTTACAGTGCCGGTACGGAATAAGGGAAATAGAATAATAGTAACAACTGTTTGTCGGGAGAGGGGTAGAGGCTTGATGGACAGGTTGATGTGCCTTCATAGAAACATGCTACATGCTGAAAGATGTATAAACAGAAATGTATATATATAGTATGTCGTATGTACACTTTAACATTACACCAACAGACGTTTTCATGCATTGAGTAATGATAAGCTCTGAGTGTGTTCTTTTTCTTTTGATCTTTTTTTTTTTTTTTTCCCTCCATTTTGTGTTTTTTTCATTTTTTAATTATTTTTATCATACAATGTACATTTTTTTTCACAATTTGTTTGTGAAAGTTGTTTTATTTATTTTTTTAATGCATTTTTTTTTCATTATCGTTTTTCCAGTTTTTTTTGGGTTTATGACTTTTTTGCATTTTTTTGGGGGGTTTTCATATTTTTTATCTTTTTTTTAAATTTGTTTTTTCCATTTTTTTTCATTGATAGTTTTTACTCATTTTATATCTTTTTTTTTTTTTTTACGTTACATATTGTGATTTTAATTAAGAAAAAAAAGGAGACAAAGAAAAATATAGCAGTCATTCAATCTCATGCACTTGTTTAAAAAGAAAAGAAAAGAAAAGAAAGGCAGCAAACTTTTGGCTTGTTGCGTCTTTTCCTCGTGCATGCAGACACTCCTACTCATTGTTACAGTGAGCTCTGACTCATTCACTCACATCGTCAAAACACAAAACCGGTGGGCTGCATTCTGACATTCTCTTCTTCTTTCCATTCATCCAGCATTCTAAAACCACGCATTCTTTCTGATCCGGATGCTGCCCGCAAATTGATAACATCCGATTCTTTTTTTAAATTTAAAAAAAAATTCCAGCAATCAGCAGGCCTTGATTGAACTGGCAGCATGTAACAGGGCTTTTACTTTTGTGTCTTTTCCTGCATTTTGGTTCTTACTTTTGAACAAATCAGTCTCTTCTAAATGTTTCAAAAATATTGGTGATTCAAATGAATACATTTTTGTGAAGAAGCAGAATTTAGTCTGCTCCTGGTCACATTGCATTCTAGATGACAATCTGTGCGACTGTGGCAGCTCTTTCTACCTTTAAAAAAAAAAAAAAAACGAGTTCTTGCTTATGGTTTTTATCCTGGGCTAGAACAATCTAGATTAAATATTCTCTTACATTAACTTCCTTCTTTTTTTTTGAATTAAAAAAAAAGTATTTTCAATCTCCACCATTGACAATTTCTAATGTTCCAAGACATTTGTTTTTTTGTTGTAATTCCCAAATCTTGTAATTTGTAGTTTATATTTACTAAAGAATCGATGTCAAGCAAAATTTGCTATGTTCCCTTGAATACTTTTTTTTTTTAACAAATCTGTTTCCGTAAGTAAAATACTAATTTTTGTTTTTAGTTTGGGTTTTAATGTTCAGAGGACATATTCATTTTTGATTGACGAAGCAAGAGAGAAAGCCGAGAACATGTTGTAAACAAAAGAGCCAATGGTGATAAGTGATATCAATATCGGATGAAAGCCCTGAGCTAATCTGAAGTTAAAAGTCTAAGAAGAGGAGAGCATTCATAAGCCCTTTTTTCAGAATCTGATTTGTTTACAATTTGTTAGCATATTTCCTTTGTGAATATATCAACAGCAAATCATGGGAACATGGTTAAGTTTTTCTTCAAACTGGGGGAGAGAGAGACAATCAATGTTATATTTGCAAAGAGGTCAACTGACAAGCTTCACACAGTCTTATCACAGAAAGCTACAACATCTCTCTACCGACACGTTGCCGTCAACAAGGGAAAGGGTCAAGGGAGGAGGGGAGGCAATGGCGTACGTCAATGCCCACTGAAAGCCAGTTACATGTCTACCAATACAGTTTGTAAATAAAAAAAAAAAGAAGGAAAGAAGAAAAGCGCTCATTCAACATAATTCATTATTTCTATACCTGTTCCCACAGTAGTAAGAAGAGCGTCATACGGCATTGTTCATTAAATGGGTTGATCAAACATCACTGTACAACTGTACATTGTAAATTGCATGATTCTTGTCTTTGTGTATAAAGCACACACAAATCCCAGATGAAAGATGTTCTATATTATTATGTATTTATATATACTTATATATATATATATGCGCGAGTCAATAGCCCTCATCATCAACAACAATGAAACAAGATGAATCAAAGACAAGACATGGGCAGTGTAACTACAGTAGTTTTGGCATAGCTTCCCCCTGACACCCCACGAGGTGTGTGGACGAGAGGGGAGTCACGTGATGCTGGTGGTGCTTGGGGTGACGTATGGGACACGGGACAGCCTCCCTGACCGGCCTCAAAGGGGCGGGTTGAAGGATGCTGGGGACCCTCCAAGTCCCTTGGCTCCAGACAAGCAACTCAACACACAGGGGAGGGAGGCCATGGCAGCACAGTCAACTCTTGCGCCCAAACAGTCGTAAACTTATTCCAGTTGTTGGCTTTCTTTTACTTCTGTTTCGTTTTCTCTCAATGAGGAAAAGTGTGGGCCTCCCCCTCCTTAGTGCGGACTTGCCAGTGCGGGCACACAGGGTCCCACAACCAGGCTGAGAGGCCTGTCAGAGGAAGCGGACAGAAAAAGGAGGAAATGGTCTGGACACAACCACCGCCAGGTACAGAACGATCCCCTGGCAGTCTAAAGTGGTTCAGTTTCAGTTTGACAAAGCTACGGTGTGGTGATAAGAAGAGGATGACGAGAGGCTGGGTGTAGACCAGACAGCCCCCAGAGGAGGTGGCCCAGGTTAGGCTTCCCTCTGCTGCTGCTCTGAGGCTATGGGTTGTGGGGGGACTCCGAGGGTATAGGGGTGTCGGGGGAGGGAACTTGTGAGGGGTAGGAAGTTTGGGGGGAAGGGGGGTGGGGGGCTAGCCTCAGGAACCTCCTCTGGGTGCTGACTGGAGAATAAATTATTCAATGCTTGTAACATGCAGGCCAGAGAGATTTGAATAGACAAATACAATGCAATAACACAATTCAACCCTTGAATGGTACAGATGCATGGGGGAGTGTTCAGGTGTCTGTGGTAGGGAACAAACCTGTCCGCTCAGATCATGTGCGACTTCACAATTTACTCTGAATGGTGCGACTTCACAATTTACTCTGAATGGTGCGACTTCACAATTTATTCAGAATGGTGCGACTTCACAATTTACTCTGAATGGTGGGGCTTTACTTGTTCAAAAACCACACACCAACAACCCTTTTTTTCCCTCCTAAAGTAGGCTCTATAAACAGTTAATCATTATAATTATACTTTACTTCAAATCTATCTACATTTGTTGATGTACCAGTATCTTTCAAGAACAGGAATCTTGAAATGACTTCCACTAAACTTGTTTAAAACAATTTGAAGTTTTAGGAGTATCTAAATGCCCCATAACACATCTGAGGCCAAGGACAACGAGTTGTTCCACAACACACAAGACACCTTCCCACTCCGGTCTAATAATAGCTACCACAACAATCAGCTTAAAAACTTGGTGATTCAGAATATGAATGACATGATATCCAATGACTGACTAATTCTCATCAATTGTTTAGGTACATTACACAGTTGTCATCATCACATTATAAGAAATTCTTGGCGGTTTCATGATATTCTTTGAGAAACCTTTGTTGTGTGACCAATAAATAGTTTGGGAAGAAGAGGGAAATAAATCACAATGACTGCACCATAGCAAAAGTAGAAAAAGTTGATTACACTTGTTTGAATATGAAGAGAAGTTTGCTGGAATGATCTATTGATAATTTTTGTTTACTGAGTAATTCAAAAATGTAGAGAGGCATGAATGATTACTTACACAATATTTATGTATTTTGAGGCAGCAGTCCACTCGAGAAGGTTATGTTTGGACATGCCGTAGACTACATCAATGCAAACTAATGCTTTTGTATGTATATCATGGAGTATATACACTTGCAAGCAACGTCAATTGCTCGGCCTCCAATGCAGCTCAGACTACTTTGAAAACGATTGAACAGTCAAAAATCATTTGTTTTCATATTGTAAATATAATTGAAGAGATCCATCCACAAAGTTGCATAATAATAGAGGTGCAAGTCAATAAAAAACATGGCACTCATCTTCTGAATCCATTACAATGAACAATGCACCTTTCACTGCAGCACCGTCGCACATAGCTGAACTTAAAACAGAGACAGAGGGAGATGAAGATAGATAGATAACTAGATAGATCATAGATAGACAGATAGACAGACAGATAAGAAGAAAGAGCAAAAAGGGAACAAGAATAAGGATTATGTAAGAGTGAGACATAGGCCGAAGAAGTAAGGAAACAGAGACAGAGTGGGGGTGGGGTCAGAAAGGTTAGGTGGCCTGTGCGGTTCAACCACTGACATGGCAAGCTGATTGACCCTTGACGCCAGCGTCTTCTCCAAACATTGCACAAAACATCACATTAGCTGGAGGTGAGCAACTTCTACAAGATGGCCAATACGTCTCTTTTGGAGTGTTTCTGTCTGACCAACAACAGCAACAAAAAAAAGGAGAAAAAAAAAGGTGAAATATTCTAACTAAAACTAAAATGTGAGGTATTGTAACATTGTTCAGTTGACAAATCGAGGAGTGATTAGATCCAAAATGATAAATTGATAGAGAAAAATAAACTAAATCATGTGTGGTGAAATACCATGTGTGCTCAGATGAGATCAGATCTCTTAGGTTTCCAGCAATGATGACGAAAAAGATGACATGGGTGGTGGTAGCAATGCAAGGCGAGCGGTCTGTCTGGCGAGGAGGCTGTCAATGTTTCGGGGATGGACGACGACGACGAAGACGACGATGGAGATGCTCTTCTTGTAGACTGGTCAAGGTGAACATTGGTGGTGTCTGCATCCAGCGATACAACAACAACTCTTATTAAAGATTCAGCCATGCAGGAGGCAACTGCAGTGGAGGTGTGTGTCAATATAACAAGGGCAAGGGACCATCAGGAGGCCCACGCTGGGCTGTGTGCTCATTTATTTTGATTTCTCCCCATACATGGTCTATTTGTCTGTTTTTCTTTTAAAAAATCCAATCTTGTTGATTGATGTGAGTTGAGAATAGTGATGATGATACTGTTTGGGAGGGGGAGGGGGGGAGGGCCAAATGACACTGATGGAAGGGTCAGTTTGAGTGAAGAGGGGGGGGAGAGGGGGCTACGGGTTTTTGTCTCTGGTGGACTGAAGATGTGAATAATGACTTAGGGACTTGTTTTGTAGAGCAGATTGGATGGCTTGATGTGTGTACTGGCCTGTACTGGCGTGGTCCAAGGTTTGGTCAGACTCTCTGAGAGTGGCGAGGACAGGCCCTGGGAGCACCTTGGGTCAGCCGAAAGGTACCAGGGCTCAAACCTCCTCTCTGACTGCAGAAAATCTCTGCGGGGTGTGAAGAAGTACCGTAACAGTGTTTGAATGCGGCGAGGATATGTTCCTTAATGATGACTTACTTGGCAGTTGAGTTTTCAATTTCTCTTTTTTGGTTTAAAAAATAAAATAAACACCCAAGCTGGGTCGGGTCATGTGTGTATCTTGTGTATGTGTGTGAGTTACATGTGCGTGTGAGAAGGAAGGAGAAGAGAGCTTTCCCTAGCTAAAAGCCATCCTCAGGAGTTGGCGTCCAGCATTTCCACAAAGAGTTTGTGCATGGTGATGCGCCCCTGGCTCTTCATGTCGTACCAGAACTGCTTGCACAGGAGCTTGATGTGGGTGATGTGGGGCAGCAGCAGGAACAGCTGTCCCAGGCGCCGCGTGGTGGGGCCATACATGGCCTTGACGCAGTCCGACAAGGCATCATGCAGCTGGTCCTGAAGGTGGGACACGCTCTCTCCCACCTCGGCAACCATGTCTGTCAGGACGTGGGAATGCAAGAAAAACAGTGGTAAGATTTTGACACTTTGTAATAAAAGCAAAACACTGATATCCAACATACTCAACAAATATTTTGTACTTAAGCAACTTTGTCTGAACAACAAGACTTTCACTGACCAGATAAAACTTGATTGTTATCTTATCCTCTTTGTAAACAAAACCCAACAACTTGAGACCAAACTTAATGATATCATGGAGGAGTCTTATAGGTATCAGTTAGCATTAGATGACTGAAGAAGTCGCAATTTGAGAAAATGATGAAGAAGGTGGATCTAAAAAACATATGTTGGAGTACAATAGCCTCCCAGAGGGAATCCCCCACTCACCTATATTACAGAGTGTGATGGTCTTCAACAGGATGAACTCCTCCCGACTCACGCCCATGTGTGAGAAGATGCGGATCAGTTTGCGCATCAGGCCATCCAGCTCTGCGGGGAAGCTCAGTTTTTTTGCCATCTCCTCCGAGACCTGGAGGTCCTCGGCGAAGCAGATGTGGCCCTTGTAGGGTGTGGAGCGGAAGATGAGGCTCAGCATGAGGATCTCCAGCCACGAGTGCTGCAGCAGCATCATCTGATCCACCAGGGCCAGGCTGGAGAAGCCTGAGGAGACCAGAAAAGGGACGGGTGGTCAAAACATGCGAGGAGATACAGTAGCAAACTACAGGACGATAGGCTGGGTCCAGTACCGCATCTTTTCAGAGAAGGATGATACATGCTTAAAGTCTTAAAGACTAACTCCTCAGAGGTGGCCGACCAGGCAGCACTGCCAGTATGCCTCCCAGATGGCTTCGGAATGAAACATGTCTGTCGGGGTAATAATTTGCTGTAAAGCGCATTGAGCTTGCGGTAGAGCGAGAAAATGCACTTTGAAAATCATATTAATATCTATATCAATTTGTTCTCACACTTTCAATGTTTATGCCACTTTGAGCCTATTAAAGCGACCATAGTTATTATCATCACCATTCTTCGTCATATTCTTCTTCTTCTTATCATTATTGTCATTGTTGTCGTTTCTCACTGACCTGGCACCTGCTTGGCCCAGGAGATGGTCATGACGAGTTCTCTGTCTGCCAGGTCTGAGATGGCCAGGAGAAACTTGGCGTCTGTGTCCACCACATTCTCAGACTTGACGTACAAAGCTTCTGTCTGGTCTTCTAGCGTCAGCAACATGGACAGGATTTTGTTCTCTGAAACTGGGCACGAGTGAAGAAAAGAAAAGATTTACACATGCATCAATGTTGGTGGATAGGGATTATAGGGGGACAGACAGATGGATGGATGGAGATAGATAGATAGATAGATAGATAGATAGATAGATAGATAGATAGATAGATAGATAGATAGATAGATAGATAGATAGGAGAGACATAGAGATAGAGATAGAGATAGAGATAGAGAGAGAGAGGAGTATTTTAAATACTAGTAGGTGCATGTACTTCCAGTATGTAAAGAGGTAGGCCTACTTATCTAAAAGGAGTGTGAACATTCCTCTGTTAGCGTATTTGAAATATAAATATAAAGATAAATTGTTAAAAAGATCAAAGTAAAAAGGATGACTCTGCAAGTTGTGTAAGCCAACAAGTGGCAAGGTAAGGTAGACGTAAGAACAGCTTAACCTGGGCTTTGTGGCAACACTTGGCGTCCAATTTGACAAATTTATGACAGGATCCATCTCTCTTTGTGTTCTGCTGCTTCTAAACTTTGGGTCCATATAGCTCATTAGTAGTGTGCCCCCCCCCCCCTCTTCTATTGCCTGTGTTTCTTTCTTTCCCTCTCTTCCTCCACCCATCCCTCTTTGTCTTCATCCCCTACTCACTGTACATTGCTCTCCACATCACCCCTCCATCCCATCCCACCTCTCTCAATTCTCCTCTTTCATCCTTTCTCTCTCACTCTTTCATTTCCTCTTTCTCTGTGCTGGTTGTGTGAGCTGTCCAGCTGTGGACCTTAAAAGACTTGATAGCTTTATGGCAGTGCCTGTTAGGGCAGCACTCAGCCACCTCCAGCAAGTCTAGTTTACAGACACCACACACTAACGCACACCCACCCACCCACCAGATAGACACCTGCACCCCCCCCCCCCAGACATACAC
>JAUELK010235614.1:0-17825 GCA_031471215.1 Gastropteron pacificum | reverse complement strand
GGTATAAAATAAACGTCCCCCCCCCCCCCCCCCCCCCGTTTAGCTTTTCTTGTGAATTTTTTCGTCTAGCCTACCTTTTGATAACCTTGCCAGGTCTGCCCAAAGTGTTCAAGATGCCTTCAGAGTCGCCAGTCAAGACTTTGAGGTAGATGTCGGGCGTGACTTCCTATAGGGAGACACAATGATAACTGTTTTTATGTAATGACAGATGTCATTCAAGTTTTATATAAGTACGTAATTCGTAACTATCAAGTTTAACCTTGTATTTGGTTAAAAATCAAAATTGAACTCAAGATGGTATGGGGTGCAAAAACGCATGGTGCATATTTAGAATGGTAGTCCATCGTTGAGACATGAGTTCTCAAGGTTGTGAAAAGTGGTTTAAAAGATGCTTATGTTGTTGTTGCGGAAAATGATAAAGACACACTTTATTATCTCGTCCTGTCACTGCAGACGTCCCTGTCAATTCATTGGTGTCGTCTTTCCTTTTTCTTAGCTTTTTACTTCCTTGTCTTCTACCTTCAATTCGCCCTTCCATAACCTTCTTTTTCTTCTTCGTCTTTTTTTCTTTTTTTTTCTGCATTAAAGGAGATGGGATCCAACTGGACATAGATGGCAAAATGGCCTGGGACAGGACAGGACCAGATTAAAAACTGTTGTTGTACTTTCTTTGCCTGATAACGTAGGACTAATGGTGACATTGGCATCATAAGTGCACACACTTCCGAAATAATATCTTATGAACATCACTTGCAAGTTGTTAGCCATTCTACAGTGTTGCCTGTTTTTAAATGTGTCCATCCAATGTGCGGTGAAGAGAAATGCTGCTGCTGAAGTCTGGTGTTGTTGTTGTTGTTGTTGTTGTTATTACTGTTTTGACCAGGCACTACGTAGGCCTACATGTATGAGTTCTTCACTCTTCGAGCCATGATGACAGCCTAGCTATGCAGCTTGCGACTGGAGGGCCCTAAAATGGCCCCTTATTCAAGCAATTGGGTAATGCAGTCACAGGACCTCTCCGGACCAGAAGATAAGTATGTACAATGCTGTCTTTGAGTTGATACTGATAAAATATCGATACTCCATTGCCACAACTATAGTTACAGCCATGATTTCAGACTGAACCAGGTGTACGTCACATCATTTTTGTAGCCCTGGTGCTTGAACTTGTGTGAAAGAATTCTCAAAGTTGACCACAGCATAGCCAACAATAAAAGCCTCACCTCGCCTGAGTAGTCAATCTTGACGCCCTCATACACATTTCGCCCGTCATGGTCGTTGAATATAGCGCCTGGGTAAGGGTTCCTGCACGATGGACAAGCATTTCAATCGCGTTACGATGGATTTTTGTTAATGCTGTGGATGTCTGGAAAGCATCTTATAATAACCATTGAGCTAGGGTCGAAACTGTAGACACACTTAGAACTGTACAGATCCGTAGCAAAATCGTGTCCAGGAGCCTGATTGTTGACTCCAAAAACGACTTCCATAGGTAGTGCCTTGGGCAGATTTCCCCACAGTCCATACGGTTAACACGATTAACGCATTTGGTCTCCAAGCGGGCGGAACTGGGTTCGAATCCTGCGGGGGGGGGGGGGTCAATCTGGGTTGTGCGGGCAGTGTATACGGCTGTAGACCCCCGTTCTATCAGAGGCGGAGGGTTAGAACATAGGTCCCACTTCTCATTGTGTCGCACACTGATTTTTTGTATTGATTAATGAATTACATTTTCTTACAACTGATGCTACATGTATGAAAACAAGTATAATGTGAAAGAAAGATGTAGTGAGTGTGAGGTGTGTCGTGTGTGTACTGGCGCAAATCTCTGTTGCTTGCGAGTGGTCAGATACGCAGGAAGAACCGAGCTTTCATATCTCGTTTTCATAGCGATCTCTTGCCATGCATGTACTTACGAAGGGTTGTAAGCGATGTCGTCATACATCAAAGTGATGATGTTCTCCTTGGGGAAGCCATGCTCAATCAAAACATGGTAGGCGTGGCATATATCAGACTGCAACAGAAACGAGACAAATAACAGACAACAGAAGACCACAGTGGGGGAAAGCAGTCACATGTTTGCCATTCCGACAAAAACTCAGTTCTCAGTTAGCATTTCTTGTGTTTCTTTAGAGTTTCTGTATCTATTGTACACATTATGTGCTCGTACTTGTTTGTACTTGTACATGGATTTGCCGTTTCTTCCTGCATGTGTACATCAGTATCAGTGAAGAAGGAAGCTGAAATGTGGCCCTGTCTGTATTGAAGTTATCTGGTGGTTTAGTGGCTAGTGCGTTGCCCCCTTGAGTCAAAGGTCCTGGGTTCGAATCCCGAGCGTGCCGACTCGATTTCGATTTCAGAGTATTTTCTTATCTACCACCTAGGTATACTCTAAGAAAATGTAGCCTACTTTGTCACACATAATATGACATATTATCTCACCGCACCAATGTGTAAAATGGGTACCCAACTATAGACATTGAAAGATCTTGTTAGTATGTTGACATGGGCGCCGACCAGGCAGCACTATGTATATATGCCTCTCGGGAGATTGTCAAGGCTCTGGAATGAATCAGGTCTGTCGGAGGGAGCTATTACTCTTGCTGTAGAGCGGGGAAAAGCACCATATAAATGCTATATATTATGATTTTACCTGATGTCGATAATTCTTGATGCCCTTTGATCTCGCCGCCAAGAGGGCCCAGTTGGTTTGTCCAAGACACGTGTGTAGGAAGGCAGAGAGCAGAATCACGTAGTATGTTACGCCACGCAGATTCATATTTCTACAGGACGGAACATGTTGAGTTAGAACAACAACTTTTAATAATAGACCCCATCTTCCGAGTGCCATCTGCCACCTCTACGCCAACTATTTCCCTCGGGTTCGAGCCCCGACTGGGGCGAGTTCCGTAAACCCTTGGGAAAGGTTTCACCCACGATTTCCTCACCCCACCCAGGTGTAAAAGTGGCATCCGGCTATAGGCATGTTTCTGCGAATCACAGGCTGTCTGTACTTGTGTTCAATGTTTGTAATGTGTTATGTGTTGTATGCGTTAGTAACCTGTCAGCGGAGTAATAGATGCAAAGCGCGTTGGCTCTCATATCAATATATTTTCTTCTTTAGTTGTAGTCTGTAGCTGGCATGGTTTAGTCTATCGTGTGAGCCAAGCATCACCAAGCTCCTCCTAATAAGATTACTGTAATTACAGCAATTTTCAAACAGAAGTTTACATAGAAACTGTAGGTAATACAAACACTTTTACTTTGACATGACTGCTCGAAATATCCTTTACAACCATTCTAGAACGATGTTTACGGGAAAACATGGTTAAATTTAAATCATTTTTTTCTTCTTTGACATGACCACACGAAACATCTTTACAAACATTTGAAACAGATGTTCACAGGGAAAATGCAGTTAATACAACAACGTTTGCTTTGACATGACTGCGCGAAACATTGTTCCTACAGCCATTTTAAAATAGAATCTTACATGGAAAATGCAGGCAGCGTAAAACAGAAACTTTTACTTTGACATGACTGCTCGAAATATCTTTTTTTACAACCATTCTAGAACGATGTTTACAGGGGAAATGACTGCTCAAAACTAAATTAAAACATAAACGTTTGCTTTGAAATGACTGCTCATAACATGTTTGCAGCCATTTTAAAACTGATGTCAACGGGGAATATGTAATTAAAACATACACTTTTGCTTTGACATTACTGTGCGAAATATCTTTAGAACGTAATATTCTGTCAACAGAAAACACGAACACAGAGAGGATGGGGCGAAAACGACGTCCGTTGTAATGATTTGAAATTGATGAACTGAGACTGAGATCTTCTTAAATCTAGTCAAGAGTACCACTACCTATACATAATTTGCTGTGCTTTCTTAGTTTGGAATTGGTTGCATAACGATGACCTTGGCATGACCTAATGTCTGAATTATACATTTTGTGTATCACTTATGAAGACAATATGGTCAATTGTAGCATTCAGTGAAAAGCGCAGCTTATATTTATAATAACACAAAGATAAATTTCCTTAGAAGGGGCAAAACAGTATAGCAAATAAATACCTCCAACACAAAGCAAAACTATTATACCTGTTTCGTGTGGAAAATGTTGTCGCGATGGATCCCTCCGCCTGCAGAGTTCGAAATGTCTAGCTGGTTACACGTAACAACGTTTTACAAACTGTCACCAATTCAGATTTCAATCCATGCATGACAATAATCTTCAATGCTTTTATTATCGTTTCAACCATCTGTTGAATTGAGACTCCCTTTTGTTCTTGCTTTGATTCCAACCTTTTATACGGCCTTACTTCTTCACAACAGAAATAGAACCTTCAATGCATGAATGATGGACAAAGGCGTATTCAGAAATCGATCAAATTTCGTCCACACCACACCAGCTTCACTTGTGATGCAAATGTTTTCTTTTTAGATTGACACTGCAGCATATTTATATCTACTATAAAATTCTTCTTTCAAAGAATTTGTGAAAGATAACATGAACAATGAATATCACAGTCATATTTATATCTACTATAAAATTCTTCTTTCAAAGAATTTGTGAAAGATAATATGAACAATGAATATCACAGTTCTCGTTGGCAGATTTATCTGATGCGCGACCTTGGTCGGGTCGGGCCCAGGGGTGGCCAAGCTGGCAACTCATTTTGTTTTCGAGTGGATGACCCGGGTTCGAGTTCGAATCTCCGTGAAGGGGATTCTGGACATGGGTTGTGTGAGCAGTTTAAATAATTTGAAGTATGGCTTTCAAAGCCAGCTTTATCAGATGTGGATGTCAAAATCATGTATAGGCTATCAATTCATAGCCCGCCCTATCAGTATCAGAGATCATTGTTAATATGTGTAGGCCCTACCTCTTACATGACCTGTGTCGCTTTATGATGTAACAAAACTGACGTCATCATGTAGGTCCCACTCGCTGTGTCACTCTGGGGGCGTAATAAAACTCAACTCAAATTTAAAGTTGGTCCATTTGTCGCCACAATTTAGCGTTAGCGAGTAAAAAAAAAGTAAACGTAGCCTACCCGGCTCCTTAAAAGTAATGCAACTTATGGAATTATGGACTACCACTGGTATAGTGGTAGTCGTAATCAAAACGCTTGGTCTACTTGGAAAACGCTGCTAGTGCCAGCCTCGGCAAGGAAAAACTGAGCTTACACTGTTTGATTTTTTCAAAAGGGCAATGCGAGAAAATATGCTTAAATTATTGTTTAAACTAAAACTCGTTTGATGCAAAATCTACTTTCTAACTCATCCCTTATACTTGAAGTAACAAAGTTAAGATTAGCAATATGTATCAGTCATGTGAAAGAGCAATGTCTGGATAACATGTTAACCAAATGTGGTGCTTTTAGAATATTTTGCGTCAAAGTCCCGATATAATAATGAAAGAGACAGATAAACGTATACATTATGGCCATGCGACCTTAATGGTGACTTTGAGTGGTTCAATGGCCTGATACAATACAAGAATCCTATTCCTTGATCCAAAAGCTACCTGAAAAGATTTATTACACATGATAATTGCAAATGTGGATTTGTATCCGTCATATCAGTTCTCTCGACTATCAGCCATTTTGGACAATGCCAATATGGCGGCCTCGGAAGTTGATTTTCTTGGCGCCCATCAGAAATTAGAAGATTATTGTCTTAGCAACATGAGTGCTAAGTCTGGTGCTTTTAGAAGAATTAGAAACAATGTTTCAAAGCAACAATGAAATAGAGAATAAAATGTGCAAATTTTACCCCAAATGGCCTTTATGTTGACCTTGAGGGGATAAATGGCCTTAAATTGAGAAAACGATGTGGGTATTGGATTCTTTGGCTATAGAGCCCTCTGAAAAGACGTATTGCACATTCTTATTGTCTTTCTAGTTTCTAGATTTCTATCTGTGATTTCTCTCTTACCCCTTGGCGGCCATATTGGAACTTGCCCATATGGCGGCCATATTGGAACTTGCCCATATGGCGGCCCCAGAAGTCAGTTTTCTTGGCGCCCATCAAAAATCGAAAGAGTATGGCCTGGACTACCTGTGTGCCATATTTGGTGCTTTTAGAAGATTTTGCACCAAATATCCCTAACGGACCCCACTATGTGACATTATAATTTGTGACGAATCTGGGTTTGTTATTTCGTATCAAGTTTGAAATTTGAAACAATGTTAAACGGGTACCCGGTTATAGACAGGGAAATATCCTGTCAGCGTGTTTGTGTGGGCGGACGCCTTTCAGAAAGAATGACCTAGATGTTGAGATGTCTCCGAAATTAACCAGATTAGTCGGCGTCATAGTGGCTGCCAATACTGTCATTGCCAAAGATGTGACTTTGATTTCTCTTTCACTCCTCTGATAGATTCCTGGACATAAGTCATGCTGGCAGTTTATATGTGGGCGTTAAAACTCAGGTCCTGTCCACCTATTGTTACACTACTAGTACACATTACATAACATAATCGTGTCACTTGCTGTGTTAAAGTTAAACTCAAATTCTATTCCACCTCTAGGAATCCCGTCAGCCAAAGAACGCATTTTTTTCTCTCAGTAACCAAGGGGCGAGTTCATTGGTGGAGACAGAAAGTCTTCTCTTCTTCTTCCTCATTCCTGAACTCTGAACTCTCTAAGTGCTTGCTTCACTGTTCCCACACAACAGAACCTGTGCTGTAAGTAATGTAAGTAATGTAAGTTCTGCTCCAATGTGTTGCATTCATTTCTTTAAGTTTTAAGTCTTGGACCCCACAGCCACAGGGTGAATTAAATTCAGACAGGTTCATCTTCTTCCACCTTCTAATTTTGTGTATGTTAATGATATCATAATAATAAAGATATGTTTAAATCGTTCTAATACTACGTTATTGTGTACAACAGCAATAAAAGCTTAACAAACAATGCAACAACATCGACAACAGTCTTAACATCATACTCATCCTCATAAGTAGAAACAAAGAAACTGTCAATTGTACTGTGTTCCTCATTTATTGAAGCTTTCAGTCGTATTACATTAACATTACATAAAAATGAACACATTTCTCAAAAAGACATACCATATAGGGAGGGGTGGGGGGTGGGGGGTGATACTGCTACTTCTCATTGGCTCAATTATCTCTCAGGTCATCCCATCATTAATAAAAAAAAACACAAAAAAAACTAACTGATTCATTTCAACAGAGTCCAACAGCAAAGATTGCCGTAACAAAGCTAACTTTTTGTTTGTCATATCAAAGATTTTAGCTTTTCATTCAAAGTACAGTAAGTCTACATGTGAAATTTTCCAGGCATCAGTATGCTTGTTTGTTTACTCAGCATAAGCAACTAAGAAATGTTCTAGAATTCTTGTTACCAGTTTGTCCTAGTACATGTATATGTTGTTGCTTTCATCAGGCACTAGGTATTAGAAGTATGATGGACCTGCAGAGTAATGGCAGCCTAGCTGTGTAACCTGGGACTGAAAGGACTTGATACTGGCCCCTTGTTCATGTAGCAAAACCCCTTTGGACCAACATGATGTGATGTCTATATGTATATATGGAAGGAAAAAAAAGAAGGAAAAACAACGACATACAACAATCTGTGTTACTCCATAGTGGACAAAATGTTGTGGATCTGTTCATAGCCAGCATGCAGTAGGAACTGGAAGGTTGTCTCTTGGCTCAGAGGCTGCAACTCCTCTGCCTTCAGCAGGCCATTCATGTCTGGCAGGAGATTCTCCAACTCTCCTGGAACAACAACAACAGAAACACACGAAATTGGATGAAATTCTATCATTACTCTTTATGTTGTTGCTATTCTTTCCATCAGGCACTAGGTATCGGTTATGCGCTCTTCAAGTGGGATAATAGATCTACAGACACAAGCTATGAATTATGCACTTTTGAAGTGGCCTAACTGGCCTACAGAGCCATGACAGCCTAGCACTGAACCCTGGGACTAGAGGGACTTGTTGTTGTTGTTGTTGTTGTTGTTTTTGCGATCAGGCACAAGTTATGAGTTATTCACTCTTCATGTGGTCTAATAGACCTACAGAGCCATGTCAGTCTAGCTCTGTAACCTGGGACTGGAGGGCCTTTAATTTGGCCCCTTGCTGATGCAATTGTGCAATGCAGTCACAAGACCCCTCCGGACCAGATAACTGCTATGTGCAATGCAGTCATTGAGTTATAACTGCTATGTGCAATGCAGTCATTGAGTTGGTACTGCCTATGTTAATGCAACGTTTGGGGCATTTATGGTTACAGCCATGATTTAGGACTGAACCAGGTGTATGTCACATCAATTTCTGTAGCCCTGGTGCTTGAACCTGTGTGAAAGAATTCACAAAGTTGACCACAGCATGTGGGCGACTAGAGGGACTTAAAACTGGCTCCTTGGTTTTGCAATTGTGCAATGTCATAATAAGAGCCCTCCGGACCAGATAACTGCTCTTGTTTTTGTTTTGATAACAACCGATGGAAATGACTGAACTATTTTCTAAGCCAACAGTTGTTTAAGAACCACATTTGAGCCAAGGTTGATTGGCCCTTTACCAATAAAGAAATATTTATGGTGAACACTCAAAGGACCCCAAAATGCTAGAATTGGAATGCAAATGGTACAATTTGGGCCATTTTCAGCCCAATTCTAGAACTTGTTGTGAAGGTCCTGTTTTCCAATGAAAGCAAAAAAATGGAAATACGTGGATCTGCGGAAGAATCACATCCCTACCCTTCATTTAATGTGTAGTGAGCATGTAGTAGTATCGTTTGACAGTTCTTCAAGTCTTCATCATATCTATTGATGGTCTCATATCCTCCAAATTTGTTTCTGAGCAATACAATACAAGATGATCTGAATCTTGAGAAAGAGTATGACACCTCTTTTAGCCTGTCATTCAATGAAGAGCACACTCACAGAGACCATGTTATGTAACTGAGATACGAAAGCCTGTGCCTTTTGCATATTTGACCACTTGGTTTGCACCGTTAAATAAACACACACGTGACACACACTTCCTCCCTCTTTCTCTCCATAAGACTCCGGATGTAACAACGCACATGGCTAATTGTGTTTCCAACCAACTCCCTCCCTCTCTATAGAATAAGCCTCTGGACTGGTCAACACACAGGGCCAAGGTGTGTTGCTGACCGCCGCAATCTATACACTTTTATGGTGAGGACCACTGTGAGCAAATGTTTTGTCTCGTTTACATAACACAGTCTCTGATACTGACCACTTAAGTGAACCATGTCCACAGTCCTGAAGAAGATCTTTTGTGCATTTGTCTCCATGGGGTCAACTTGGTCGTCATCTTGCAGCCAACTGAGGTTTACAAGAACAAAAGCAGTTGGGTTGAGTTGAGTTTTACATCCCTATTGACACATTTGACTCATGTAAAAAAGGTGGGACCTATGTATTCATATCCAGTCTCTCATAGAATGGGACAGGGGGATGGTTTAGGGATCTCCCACCAAAACATGCCATAGGATGGGGATGGACAGTCATAATGTCTGACCACACGACCCATATCCAGAGTCAATAATGGGATTCAAACCCGTGATCTGACCTAATCTTTAAGTACTCATAACATTGTAAAAATGAGTTGTCAATTTCACATCTTATGAATACTATCATAAATGGGATTTTAATACATACAAGATAACATAGAGTTTTATCATCTTTTACATTCAATTTTGTATATTGTATGTACTATGTGTGAAGGTGATGAGGTTTAAATGAAAGTGGTAAAAGGCATACACTTTTGTATTTCCTCATACAGGGTCAGTGGTAGGACGGGCTGAAGCAACCAGGGAAAATTAAACTGGACTGTAACTTGACCATGAAATGATTTTTTTTACCAATCAGTTTCCACTACGAAACCAAAGCTATAATGTTCTGTTTGTTAATTAATTCGATTTTCACCCCCCTTCCCCCCACTTATTGGTTGAGTTGTGAGCTGACAGCCCAAACCAAGTGGGTATATAACAGATTCCCAAACATCTCCAGCTCTGGGCATCAAGAGTTTAAAAAAACACAAGTCAACACATCAGATCTCACCTGTCCATGAGAATAGCTCGGCACCAAATGTGGAGCTTGAGGTCTTCATACGCTTCTGCGTCTTGACTCTAGAGAATGAAAGAAACATGGAAATATGGTTGGCTTGAGATTTCCAGCACATCAAACAGAAAAAAAACAAACAACCAAACTATCAACTCAAAAAAGCCCTCACCGAAACAAGAAAGTGAGATCTTGTAAAACTGATGATGTGCATGGATTTCTTGAACAATGTTGACAATGTCAAAGATCAGGCCCACTGTGTATAGGAGGATACAGTACAAAATGTTGGGAAGTCTTTTTCTACATCTCTCTAGTCTCAGCTGCTTCAGACCAAAAACCAGGACACTAAATGGTGTGGGTGCTAACCATGCAATATGCCTCACAGGAGGTTGAGAGGGCTCTGAACTGAATCAGGTCTGTCAGGATAGAGGCTGTAATTGTAAAGTGTTTTGAGCTGTTGTAGGGTGGAATTGTTGTTCTTTTGATCAGGGGCACTTTTCACCCTTCAAGTGGTCTTATAGACCTAGAGAGCTATGACAGCATAGATCAAGTGCTCTATAAATGCTATGTATTTTCTGTTATCAAATTCCAAATCTAGTCACCTTATCCACATATCGTAGCAGGTCCAAGGCTTTCTTGACATCCAGCTCGTTAGATCCTTCATTTTTGTCACTCACATACAGCTGAGGAGTGATAGTCATATTGTATTGAAACACATGGGAGTCACACAGATTGCTTATTTGTTAGATATTGCCCCTGGCTCGTGGGCTAAGTCATTAAAAGTCTCAACAAAAGAATCAAATCCTAAAACTACAATCAGAGTCCAGAGCTATAGGCACTGATGATATGCAGGCTGTATGAAAGAATGACCAGAGGTCAATATTTCAATAATTTAATTTCCTTAATAGTGGACAAATTTGACTCTGATCCTTCTTTCACCGACGCCTTCATGTATTTTTCAAAGGATAAATTCAAGTCAAAACAAAGGGGAACAACAAGTGAACACAAAGCTCTTGTGTAATGGTTTCATTTTGTCTATTCATACACCTTGGCTGCTCTAGAAAGTGTTTTTTTTTTAAAGCACACTGCAAATATTCAAGTATAAGTGTGCACTTCGATTGAAGTAACAATTGTGAAAAAGGAGAAGGTAAGGTTTCAGTTTTACCGCACATTCAACACAAACGGGTCATACCAGTGCCACACATGAGAAATTCAGAAACAAATTATAAATTATAGACAATTTGCTGAATAAAGAATAAAACAATTGTAAAAAGAGTGCTTTAAAAGATTGCATAGAAAATGTGCTCAATGATGACATACCTCAATCATTTCTTCAGAAGACAGAACTCTCATATTCTCTTGGTCCATGCCAATATTCTGGGGAAACCAAAAAAATGACATAATAATAATACATAATAAAGCATTTATATAGCGCTTTACCCTGCAAAAGCAAGCTCTAAGCGCTTTACATTGACAGAAAAATACAATATTTTTGTTATACGACAGACATAGTACAGTGCACAATAGTCAACAATACAGTATTTTATCTGATTGGTGTAGGATGCATGAAAGTCAACAACACAAATATCTCAACCCATCTGAATAAACTGCACAATAATCAACAATAGGACATCTTAACTCATCGAGTATACATTGCTTCATGAACAATATACAACTGGTACACAATGCAAGATAATAAATGTATCTCATACTCATACAAACTGAGTAATTATTTAAATAATGACTTCGCTCTAATTTAGGTGCACTCACTTTTTTGTCATGCATTTCGTTGTATCTTTCTAAACTCATTTACAGGCATTTTTTAAAAGAAATAGGCAGAAAAAGACCTGAATTGAAATGAGCAATACAAGACAGAAAGATACTGAAAATGCAACGTTTTGTACTTGTATTTGTTATTCCCTTTTGTCCATCCACAAGGAAAGGGCGCCTTTTTTGCTATGAGCTGTGCTTTGTGCCCGAGCAAATATATTGTCAAAGAGCGGCACCCATCAGCCATACATCACTTTTTTTATAAAGGGGTGCAGGGATGATGATAGGTTTAAATATTTATTTCAACTGTCAGGGGAAGTTTTAACTTGCATAACACGCACATGAGACTTTTAAGTTTATCATCCTTATCCAAAAAGACTAAGTACTCAATCCAACCTATCAACAAGATCAGGGCTGAAAAACAAACAAAGGGTGAGCACCAAACTTGAGCTTGCTGCGTGGTGGCATTGAACCAGTGACAACTTGGTTGTCAGCTGGATACTCACTAAACTAACATACTCAGTTCAGTATCTCATAGGTACACAGCAACGATTGATATTGATATGGCACAGGCCACCAAACAATCCACCTCCTCACCGCTAGGGTTTCACTTGGAAGCTGCTCTTGGTACATGATCAGGTCCAGCTCTTCATTGATGGCTGAAACAGAATGATTTGTTCATCATCATGAGACAGAAACACTTAGTACAAACAATCAGAAACAAGAAAACAGATCTTGTGGTGTGCAAGGAAAAATGATGCAAGAAGAAAAAGTCCACTCAACACCCTAATTCAGAACATCAAGGACATCAGTGATGGATGTGGACCAGAGTCAAGCCTAAAAAAAACGTGAACCCTTAGATGCAGACATGTGATAGATCAATGAGATGTTTGGGCTTGTGAGGTCTATAACGAATCGATCAACACAAATAGGGAATGTCGGCCCCTTGGTCTGTCAAACAAAGGTGACTGAGGTGAAATCTCTCATGAAACATACTACCAGTTGATACTAAAAATGAGTCGAACGATTGTATTGATCAATATTCCCAAGATTCATACAAATTGAAAGTGTTTCTAAAGGTAGGTATGCTAAAACATTGCTCATTTTATTTTAAACAGCAAAGAAGACTAGAAATGCCCCTCACCATTGATGTTGTCTGCCAATTGGTCCTCTGGTCCATCTGATGCTAAAGCTGACAACTTACTGAGGCTGAGCAGAGTCTGTGGGAATATTGACATGCATTGGTCAAAGACATGACTGTGTTCCCATTTGTTTATTATGAATACAGTTTTTTGAGTCTGAGTAGCCAAAACTGCACATTGTATAAAATACTCTTCATTTGATCCTACAGCGAGGAATGGAGCAGCTATAGGAATGCCTGGAGTGCAATGTTTTCCCTCTATGACAAGACAACAAGTTTAACACAGGTGCTTTCAATGTACAATGTCAAATGGCTCAACAAACTCTCAAGAATCATTGTGATCAAATATATTGATGACATTTTTGATATGGTAGCGGGACTAAACCTTGCACACAGGTGTGCTGTTTACATCAGAAATTTGTTGGCTTAGGGAAATACGTTACATGGTTTCACTGGAAAGCCCATTGCCATTGCATGTAATGACCATGCCAAATTTCTTGCAAAGGATGAACAAAGTTACATGAAGCTTATCTTATCTTATGAATAGAAGAATAGATAGTATGTGAAATCACAGACACATTGCGTACTCAGTACATCTCACCTTCTTCTTTGCAAGGAAATTTGTCTCTGCACTGGCCAGGTGAGACAAGGAGCTGTGGGCCTGGGGAAAACAAGAGTTTTTGTATAACATTGTGATACAATTAGAACACATGCAAGGCCAAGTACAAGCAGTCAAATAACCATTGTTATTGTTGTTTTGATAAGGCACTGGGTATGGGTTCTTCACCCTTCAAGTCATCTTATTGACTTATAGACCTACAGAGCTATGGCAGCCTAGCTCTGCAACATGAGACTGGAGGGCCTTAAACACAGCCCCTTGTTCATGCAATTGTGCAAAGCACTCACAAGACCCCTCCAGACCAGAGACAATTTATCAAAACACAATTCATTCCACTGTATATGGTTTGAGAGAGGTGGAGTTGGAGGGGGGGGGCGTCTTTAATTATTTTTAAAGATGTAAGATCTTAATGGCCGTCTCTGATAGGATAGATAGCCATGTAAACTGCCCACATAAGCCATTCTTGTTTTTCCAATATAGCTGAGTATGATTGCTTTATGAAAAAAACTAACTAATTTGAGCTAAGTTATTACATTCCTTGTGACACAAATTGAGTCATGTAAAATTTGTGGCCTAAGTATTGTCTCCAAAAGAACAGGACCTTGTTAGAGTTGGGTTTTACACCACTATAGACAAAGTTACATTGTATAAGAGGTAAGACCTTCACCTGTCACCATCA
This sequence comes from Gastropteron pacificum, assembly GCA_031471215.1. Taxonomy (NCBI): domain Eukaryota; kingdom Metazoa; phylum Mollusca; class Gastropoda; order Cephalaspidea; family Gastropteridae; genus Gastropteron; species Gastropteron pacificum. The sequence goes on along the minus strand of JAUELK010235614.1, from coordinate 3,550 downwards.
TCATGTTCGATGTTTACTGCCACACACGAAGGTGTAATAATTCGCCTCCACTTTCCTCTGTTCAAACTTTCTCGGGAGATACTTTGTAATTTTAGATCGAGAGATTTGTTTAGCCAGCTGATGTAGGAGGCTGATGGTCTGACCTTTTTTCTATGGGACAGTATTTTGTCTTGGAATACCTGGTTCATCAACTTTGTGTCTTGATTCCATATGACATGTCCAATGAATGTAAGTTTTTTTTTGTTGATGATGGATAATAGAGATCTTTTAGTTGTGGGTAGGACCTTACTTACATTTTAACGTTCATCCCTGATAGGACGAGGGTGGATAGCCATAATTACCTATCCACACGGCGCATGTCCAAAGTGCGTCGGAGGGATTTGAATTCATGTCACGTCTTCTTCTTCCGATCATGACTGTAGCCTCATATATAGAGGACTTTTGCAGTCACACCTGCTTCGTGACCAACCGTTAAGAGTGATCCCTAGTTTAAAAAAACAAAAAACCCACAAATGTTCCAGACATGCTTACCGCCAAAAAGTTTCCCTGTCCAATCTCATGGACCCAGCTGAGGTAGCGCATGTTGTCAGAGTCAAGGAATTTGCTGAGTTCTTCTCCTTGAGCCACTGGTTGCGACAACAGGTGACCTCTCTTGCCTGTAAGTATAAAAAAAGAAGAGAATGTCTTAGGACCATCATTTGTGTTTAGCTTTTACATCCCTAATAATACAATTAGGTAATGTAAGAGGTGGGACCCACACATTAAAAATTATCTCCAATTGGATGGGGGTGGATAGCCATACAAACTGCATATAAGGCCCAAATTCTGATTCCTAAGCGGAATTTGAACCTGTTTTGCCCGCTTACAGATCAAACATGTCAACCCAATGTTTTACTTGTTGCACAACCTTGCAGCATTAATGATTATCAGAACTTGATGGGGTTTAGCCCATGGTGTAAGATACATAAACAAAATAATAACTTAATTGACTTATGGCGAGTGGAGTCCTCAAACTAAATAATAATTGGTTTCAAACATAATCAAATTACTTTGGGGCAAAATAATAGACTCATTCAAAATCTGCACAATTAGTAGACTGAAATGTGTGATGTATTGTACATAAAATGTATTCAAGGTACTGAACACTTAGTTCTTACAAAATGTTACTATGTCTGAGACTCTATCTCATGACTAATAATATATAATTAATGAATATAATAGCCATGACACAAAAGAAGAAAGATAACTTGATCAATCGTCTTAAGTTCACTCTTCATCTTCTCTCACCTTCTTTGGTATACCAATTGAACACAAACTGTGAAAAGTCCTGTGGGGAACAAAACAATGCAGCATTGTTATTTCACTCAGGTTGTGAATAACTCATGACATCACTACAGAAATAATCAATACTTGAGACGAGCTAAAGTTTCCAGAAAGCAAAGAAAGATTTACTATTGACACAACAGACCAGGAGGTGTCTTTAAGAGCATCTATATCTCTTTTGTTCTTTAAGAGAATATGGCATGTTATGCAAATATATTGTTATGCTATAGACAGTATTTTGAAATGAAAAAAGAAAAAAAAAAAAAAGATTGTATAAATTTCATCCACCAATGCATGTATTTCAAACCTAATAACACTATACTTAGATCACACTATGCCAGGTCTCAGGTGTGTCTAAAGACTCGCCCACATGCCCTAAGTGCCATACTCATCCCATAGACACAGATCATTTTGTATTGTATTGCCAGAAACAAATTTAGAAGATCTGAGACCATCAATAGATGTGATGAAGACTTCCAGAACTGGGTAGACCCAATTAACATAGAAATATAATAACCAAAAAATACTACTACTTCAACCATTTCCTCAGGACCACAACAAAGATGGATGCCAGAGTCAGGTGTTTAATAATAATAAAGAATAAAGAACCCTTATATATCAGCTCTGAGCGCTTTACAATGACACTGTAATACTCTTTTTGGGGTTTCTTCTCAGGGAAATATTGGCCTCAGTGTTATGACCTCCACCAGTATTAGTTTTTTCTCCATGTCATAATTATTATCTTATTATTATAAATTATAGTATTTAAAAGCCCAACACCAGGTGCACTCATGGAAAAAGTGACTCATCGTATCCAGGTGTAAAATGGGTACCCGACTACAGATAGTGAAAGATCTTGTTACTATGTTGGCATGGGCACCAACCAGGCAGCACTACGAGTATGCCTCCTTGGAGGTTGAGAAGGCTCTGAAATGAATCAGGTCTGTCCAGGTAATAGTGGCTGTACAGCACTTCGAGCTCGCTGTAGAGCGGGGAAGAGCGCTATATAAATGCTATCAGTAAAGCAAGTGTCTTCACCTTGTCAGCAAACTGTGACCGGTAGCGCTGAAGCCTGTCCTGGTTGTCTGTGCTGTCACAGATCCTCATCAGAATGTCAAAGTCCTCAAACTTCTCGGCCAACGCTGCGGCTCTGTCGTACTGCTTGTGATCCACTGAAACATTTGGTACATGCATATCATATACATTACTTTAAGTTTAAGTTCGTAATACGATGTTTGTACACTGACTTTATACCTCCAAACATTATATTTCTGTCAAAATTTGTTTACATCGGTCGCGGTAGTATTACTCACATGTATGATTGTACTTTAGCTCCAAATACAAAATCTTGAATCTTAGATCTTATTTCTAGAATGCAATAGAATTGACATTGGAGGAAGCAGAAGCCGAGGACATGGAGATCTGGTTTGCCTCCAGGCTCAGGAAGGACTAAGATCTACGATAACATTTATTTTGCACTTCGCCTTTTTGCTCAAAGCATTACAATAGATGGGTATCAAAAATGTAACATGTAATGAAAGACTGACATTTTTGACACTTCTTTTGAGAATTTGAGTTTCCTCCTATCATCAAGAATGAAAACCAATAACAAGATTGAAACATAAAATCTGTAAAGGATATGAAGTTGTGGAAATGTTTGGAATATTCAATGAGGAATTTAACAATTATTCAATACCAAATACCAGGTGTAGAAAGGGGAAGAGGTGGACAGAGAGGTATGCCAAACAAAAGATGTCAGAACTACAGTAAAACAGATGTTCCGTGGCTAAAAACTTACCCAAAGGCTGAATAAGCCGCTGCCTTTCTAGCTCAAACTTGCGCTCCAGTTTGAGGCAGTCCTCTGCAGCTGTGGGTGCCGTCGAGCTTCTCAGCGACTCTATTTGGCTGGCATGACCGTCCATCAGCACATCTGCCAGCCCAACGACTTGCTGGTACAGAGTCGCTTGCATCTCAACCTCCCGAGCCAGGGGGACGGCACGCTCCAGGCTGATTGTGATCTTAGGGGTCATAGGACTACATTTAGGGCCAACCACTAGAAGGCCGCAGGCAAATTACTTACATATATCTTATCTTTAAAAAAAACGTTTTTGTATATACGAATATGAACGTATAGAAAAAAACATGTACTAGTTTCTTAAAGAAAGATTTTCAATTTTCATGAATAAAAAGTCATGCTTTTATACAGTGTATTGTAACATCTGGGGTG
>JAUELK010235503.1:7283-17825 GCA_031471215.1 Gastropteron pacificum | reverse complement strand
CACATAAGAGCCCCCCTCAACCCCAACTCCCTTCAAAAACTATCAGAAATTGCTGAGGACAAAACTTTATGGAGAAATGAAATCACGAGGAGTATGGGGAGAGATCCCTGAGAGGCTCACCATCAGTCAGTCATAGCGCACAAATCCACCTAAGTGCTCTAAGGCGCTGTACAATGAAAAAAACCAGTAAACCAGTGATACCTGGTAGCCTAGTGGTACACGAAGCTGAATAAGCTTGGGTCAAGCCGACTACTCGGGTCAAGCGAAGAACTTTGGGGTCAAGCTTTATGTGGACACCTTTTGTGTTTGGTCTGAAAAGCATCGGAATCCAACCTGGCAATAACCCCACGGTGTTATGCTAAGATATTTTACCTAGATCTTAATTGCTGATTGTTATGGCTATTGCACTACATTTGCCATAAGTATGGAATATAGTCTTAGAAGTCGTATAGACCAAGAATAATATCCGGTTTGTGTTCTATGATTCAATCTCCATTACCAAGTCTGTGGGGCTGGCAGACTTCTCAATTCTCCAAACCATTGGAACTTGGAACCATCATCATAGAGAAAAAGTAACAGTCCCAGGCAGGCCGTAAACTGTTATGTTTTGCATGATTGATCTAGCTGACCTCACTTTCAGGACGACGGGGGCTGCTGATGAGTGTGTGGGGGGATGCGTATAAATCGATCCCCGCAACGCTTGGGAGAATGTGTTACTGTTAGGCTATGGCTTCTGAGCCTGATTCAGTCGAGCGTAGATCCAGTAATAAAAAGCGATCTTCAGCGTCGTGGAAAGCTCGGCCCGCTAGTGTCAAGTCAATCCTTTCAAAACGACAGTCGATATCAGAAATGGATGATGCCGAAGAACAACAACCTCTGCAACAGCATGGATTCGCCTCTTGTTTTATGGATGATTCTGACAGTGATGTCGATGCTAAGTTGTTTGAGGATACAAATGAAAACATTCTTGATGCAGCTAAACACCTTGCGCGTCAAAGTTTTGATAAAAAGACTGTTCAAGTCATTCAAAGGTCTCGGTCCAGGTCCAGTAGGTCCAGTTCAAGTGGCAACAAATCACCCCTTGGCTCCCCCACTGGGTCTGCTCCACCAGTGAAGGGTATTGAAGATGAAGAAGGTGTGGACTTGGACCCTGACACTGGAGACAATCTAGCGTCCCAGTCACAACCTTTGTCTCGGCCTGGATCTAGTCCAGCTAATGGTGAGAAAGTGAAAGTAGATTTAGAATGCCATCATGGAAGGATCGATCATGGAATCGTTGTCCCTTCAGAGACGGCATACGACAAAGTGGAGCAAAATGGATTCGGAGGGCCTGTGTTACAAAACGATCCCAATTCTAGTTCAGTTCTTACTCCGCTGAATCAGTGTGGTGTTGATGAAACAGATCAAGGCTTGGGCAGGGGCGACCCAGTTGTTTTGAGACAACGGGATCCAGATCCAACAAAATGGAATATCACACAACCATCTGACGTTCAGTTAACAAGTACTTATCATCACCACAGCCATGTACCTAAAAAACGATTTGAACCGACAGTAGTATTTAATTGGCTTGACATGCTCATTGGTATTTGTGCCATTTTGATATTCTTTATCGACATTGGAACAGACATTGAGCTGGCCCAACACTACTTCAAGCAGGAATTGTGGGTATATGGCGGTGTGACACTCGGATGGATAGTTGGTCCGTCCCTCATCACCTGTCTACTGGGCTTACACTGGTACCTCATTGATTACAGGAAGGAAAAGGAAATCGTCAGCAGACTGAAGCGTGCTAAGAAGAAAGCCTACAAGACTCCCTCTCATGTCTGGTTCCTTCGAATCTTCTTTACATTATTCCAAGTTGGCCCAGTTGTTAGGTGAGAGTACAAAATTTATTCAATTCAAAAATGAATTTTATTTTGTAACCAAATAAATAGATCTAGATCTAGATAGATAGTGGTAAACATGAACTCTAGCGTCGCGGGTGGGCGTCGTGTACTATTGTTTACTAGTCCGCCACGTTGGATTGGCGACAAGGGTGCGCGAATACCGTAGTAAGACTGGTACTTGATTAATCTCGCGGCGGGCGTTAGATAATAGATAGGTCTAAAATGAGTCGTCTTCATCCCGGTTTTGACGGGTAGATTGTTTTCACACTGTTCTGAAAACACTTGAGTATCATTTCCTCTCAAGAAAAGAATCCATATAAAAACACCACAAAACTCCAAGAGAATTCACATCATAAATCCAAAACGAATTCAGCATGAATGTCTCTAACTAGGCCTAACGTCCGCCGCGAGATTAAAATCAAGTACCAGTATTATGGTATATTCACGCACCCTTGTCACCAATCCAAGATGGCGGACTAGTAAACAATAGTAGACGACGCCCACTCGTGACGCTAAAATTCATGTTTACCCTAGATAGATCTAGTGGCACAGCCCCTTTTACCGAACAAAGACAAACGACTGTGTGATTAAGTTTTAAGTAAAAGTTACTAAACTATCACCTCAAGTGTTGTACTCATTGATACTGATACTCTTCAGACACTTGTCGTGCATGAGTATCATCACTCCAGTGTAGAGAGGTGCACTCACTTGTACCCATAGATAATTAGCGTCTACTGTATCTAGTTCTGTCGTGTGTGAAGTGGGCGCTCAAAAGACAATACGACTCCACTCCACTCGTCCAACAACAGCAGCTTTCAGCTATCAAGCATTCTTGTCATTGGCCTGGACTGTGTTTCTCTCATCTCATGAGAGTGCTTTATTTATAATTTAGCATCACAAATCTCTTCTATTTCCCTTTTAAAAGTCTTGAGAACCTCTAAAGTTTGAAAGTTCAAGACAAGCTGTCCTGTCCTCACAGTATAGTAGTGTATGAATCCACCATTCCATATTTATAGCACTCAGAATTCAGAACTCAAAGACCCCCCAATTACAACATAATCAGTTTGTGTAATTTTCTCACTATCTATGAATAATGGATAGTAGACCATTTTATTGAACCAGTACTGTATGTATGAAAATATTGTTCTTGAACCACATTTTTCCTCTATCAGTCTATTTCTACTGTTTGTATTCTTTTATCTTCATTCAAATTCAAAGTACTAATTTGGTTGTCTTTCATCTCCTCAGAATCACAGAGTACTTGTATTGTGGAGTGATGAGCCGCAGCAAAAAGCTGACAGAACGCCAGCGTAAGCGCTACTATCGCTTCATGCTGTATGAGGATGTTGATAGCTGCCTACTTCGGCTGTTTGAGAGCTTTCTTGAGGCAGCACCTCAGCTGACCTGGCAGCTTTACATTGTCATGGTGCTCAAACCCAAGGAAGATGTCGTGGGAGGTAAATGATTCTGTTGTATTGTACTTGTATTGATGGAGAGTACACAAAGGTGACAGTCATGCAGCATCTTCATCTGGTGTTGAGAAGAACAAAAAACTGACATATTTTATATTTAGTAGTTGCCTTTCTTCATTTGAAAGTCCATTTTTTGTATGCACCCCTTTGTAGTATTTATATATATATATAGAGAGATAGTTTATTGGATTGCTTCTCTTACTTGGGTTGGCATTCTGAATTTGACGGTCACTCACTAAATTATTAGCCCTGACACTGCTGGAAACTTGTTTTTTTAAGCCCAATATACAGTAAATGTCATTCATATTGTACCTCTATAGTAATTTGTATTTATTACTTTGAGTTCAGACAGATTAAAAAGTATAAAAACATCTTTTAATTCAATAATAAGAATGCCATGAAATCTTTCTTTTCTTTTTTTTTCTCAGGAAAATAGTCATGACTTGAAGTGCTTTGCATGATAAGGTTGATGAGACAATAGTTTTTACCGTTCTAAAACAAAAATGTTAACCACCTTTTAAAGAAATGTCGGAACAATAATGATAATATTATGACTTTGTGTCCCTAGCATCCTTTCGCTATGCTGCTCTGCTGTCCTCGTGGGGAAGCCTGGCCATCTCACTGGTGTCCTACAGCAAATCCCTGCGCAACTCGCATGAAGAGAAGGCCAAGATGTCTGTGGTGAGCCTGCCTTTCTACTTCCTCTGGCGGGCTAGCGAGGTTGGGGGTCGTGTCCTGAGCATCGCCATGTTCATGTCGGTATTCAAACTGTGGGTGCTTGGCCCCATCGCCTTCCATTGGGTCTTCATTTCCGGCTGGCTCATGATGCAGAAGACCACTTTCTACAAAAACAAGTGCTTAGAGAGGGTTTTCAATGTGGTCTGCGGCTACGTCATGGTGTTCTGCTTCCTCAACCTTCGAGAGGGTCGGACGCGCTTCAGGTTTCTGCTGTTTTATTTCATCTTCTATGTGGAGAATTTCTTCATGCTAGTGTTTTGGTTTCTGTTCACCCCCGACCTAGGCGCCTGGTTCCATCTATGGGGCTTTGTGCTGGTCTTGATCCTCTTTGTGTTCCATATACTTTTCCAGTTGTTGTACTACGGATTCTTCCACCCCACGGGCAACATCGACTGGTGCCTGCCCTGCGACCCCTACATCATCTACAGCTCTATATGCTACGACGTGGTCCCGGGGGTGGACGACATGCCCGGAGAGGCCAGTCAAAAGTACACTGTGCAGGAAGTGTCTCACGAGAGACGTCTGGTGCCCCATCCAGAAGGTGCTGGGGATCAGTGCAACATGCAGGGATGTTCGGGACACGTGGATCGGATCCTTCAGACTGTCGACACTATGGGATCAGATGGTCAGATACGTCCAGCCGCTGTGTTAGAGCTTGAAAGCCATGAGGATAAGATAGCCCAGCAGTTGGGCAGTACTTCTGTATAAAACCTCCCTCATACCTTGTAGGCTTGTGTGTCGTGTATACACACAGATCAATACCGATCTTCTTCTTTCCTTGCTTGCTTGCTTCTGAACTCTAAAGTAAGAATTCAGGAGAGATGGATAGTTTGAACTGCTGTGTTAATGTGAAAGGCTGTGAACCATGACAAAAACTCTAAGCAGAGGGACCAATCTCTTCTCATTCAAGATGTGGAAATGATGCTCCGAATCGCTACTGTTTTTAAGGTGATCGTCAGGGGTCTATTTTGGTCGGATACATATGTCTAGAATTGGTGAATGCGGGTCTCAATAATCCAAGAAACCTCAAAACGGGTATAAAGTGAGCTTTGCCTGGAGTCCTGAAAATCTACTGATTTTATGGAGAATTAAGTAAGATAGATACTCTGTTTAACAAAGGAGTATTTACATAGTGACGTCAAAATTGATGTCAGTTGTCTGGGGTGTAGTAACTGCAATTGATATATTTCGCTAAAGACTCCTTTTCGATAAGACTTGGCTTAACTAGTAGTAGTTGTCGGTAGTCCTATTGTTGAACGAAGTAAGTACCAGTAGGTCTAAGAATTTCTTTGTGTCCTGAGAAGATGTGAAGAACATTACTGTATTAATTGAGAAAAAGACATCTCCCAATTGAGGCCCAGGGTCTTGATAAAGATCTCTATAAAATAACAAAACACCTTCTCTCAGAATCGAGGAAACTAGTAATGTACTTCGTTCAGCCTAAAGATATGCAGTTCTAAAATGAACAAAAATCAGTAGTGTTGTATCATGTAGTAAAGACCAATGGTAATGCCTTTGTAATAGAGCCGGAGCCATTTTCAAAATTACTGAGGACAGATGATTAATGATTCCTTGCGGCTCGAATATTTCCAAGAAACTACTTATTCACTCACTTAGTGAACTTTGTCTAGTCTTAGTCCCCATCCTCTATAGTATTATTTCAATGGTGACAATGGCAAATACTGCTTTTATATTACATTATTATAGGGATCTTAGATCTAGCATTTGTCTAGTGACTAAACCCAGCAATGTCACCCACCACTCAACAATGATCTCATAATTGAGGCCCAGGGTCTTGATATATAGATCTCTAAATCTACTTTTCATATTATAGTACGAACGACATGTGTCAATACTGTGAAAGTTCGATCTAGTCTAGACCACTATCTACCTAGTACTAGATCTAGAATCTAGACGTACCATGGGGATGGAGGGATAATAAAATTATAGGTAACAATAAAATTTAATATCTTATCTATACTCAGACTCACCTAAAACAATGAAATGATGGTATGAAATTTTCAGAGCATTTTACCAGTCCATAGTTCTCAATGCTATTGCTATTCGCCCTTGAATTTGTTGCAAAATTGTGCAAATATATTTAGTGCTTCTCTTGTGACAAATTGTCAACGTAAACATCCACTTTTTCTGTACTTGAAACTTCAGGCTCTTGCTAAATATTATTACAATCCAAATGAAAGCAAATATGAGGATGCTCGCTGTAACGCCTTTAAAAAACATATTGTTATAATAACGTCCTGTTAATTTCAAGACCACACATGCAAAGTTTTAGAGTGATATGGTCAATGAATTCTGAGATATATTTAGGAAAATCGGGTGCAATCTTTCCTCATTGTATTGCTTTTCACTGTTTTGTTTGCAGTTTCAAACAGACATCGTTAGCTATGACTACAGATTCTGGAACATTACTGCTGAAAATGTTGCATTATAAACCCTTTCATGTGCCGCGTGTGTTTTGATCACCTGTCCAGTATTTCATTTTTGTATGGTCTTGAAAGATGCGTATTAGCTACATGTGATTTGATTACATAAGAGAAGAAAGAGACATGATGTGTCCACGTAACATCAGACACTACTATTACTATTACTATGTTTGTTTAAACCATCACCATGTCAAGTCCCCATCAGTTTCTGACTTTTTCATTGGTTTGAAAAAGAAATGTGAAAGAACAGAAAATTACTATAATAGTAATAGTAATACACTGTATTTTTTACTTTTTTTAAATTGTTTTTGTGGTTTGTTTTAGCCTCTTACTGCAAGTATGTTATATATAATGCAGTTGATACTGATACAACAGGAGTCATTTTTATCACAAGCAGTAGTAATCACATTATCATGCATACTAGGCTAATATTAATAATAGTTTAATATTGCTGTAATCCTCTATACCAGAGGCAGTTCTATGCCTCTTTTTAAATTGTGATGTAAGTTCTTATGTTACCAGGGTGCAAACGAAATAGTTCGAACAGGGTCTTAAACAAATTATCTTGAATTAGTACATGTAGTTGAAACTGTCAGTGTCTGATTGTTTGGGCAATGATTATCAAAAAGGCAAATACATTTCAGAGTCAGAGCTATCAAATGATATCATGTGTGTGTATAGAGAGCTTCTCACTCAAACTTCAAAACTGTGACAAAGTCTTTCCATTACCTACAGTTTTAATCACAGACAGCCATCAAGGTGTCTTGGGATTGTTCGGGCCATTGGCTTGTTCATTGACTCAAATGTGCTTTTCAGCGTACTGTGTTCTGAAATGATAACCAGTACTCTAGATTAGGTCACATACTGTGAACATGATTTCTTTATTCATTGTTTCTTTTAATTTTAAAAACAGCATGCAAAGAGACATTGACAGTGTTAATTCGTGACATTCTGATTGTACTACTTTGTCTTGCTGCACCACTTCCCACCCATACATTGTGATCACGGACTGTATGTCATGCTCTAGAACTAACAACTATGTACTAACCACTATGTACTAACTACCAACTATGTACTAACTACTACTACTAGCACCATTAATACAAATGGAGATCCATTGTTCAACATTCTTTGCTCAAAGTCTTTGGCACCATGATACTCACATTATTGAGTATTATTATTACTCTCATTGTCTGACTACTACATGCCATATTGTTGTACATATAATGTAATGTACCGGTATGTATATAGTTATGATTTATGGAGGGTTTTTTTGCACAAAAGTTGCAATCTTTTCTTTTTCTTTTTTTGTATTCTTTTTTTTTAGTAGCTCTCTGTCTGTCTGTACTATCATTCACTACATTGAATGTGATAGTTTGAGTTGACATTGACATGTCAGAAATGAAGAGTTAATGGCACCAATTTAATGGAGTGTACACTGAATTTTTGTCCATTATTGCAGTGATAAGTATATTTATTAGAAATAATTATAAAATTAATAATAATACATCACACTTATATAATGTTCATCATTGTAAAAAATGTAATCACACTTTTTGTACAGCGCAAGCAAATTAAATAATGTAAGAACCGTGTACCCTTTGTAATCACAGACGAATGAGTTAGTGATAGAATGGGAAGGACACTGTTAGATAGAGCTATGTAGTGTAGAGTTGTGATGAAATTCTTTCAGATGCATAATGTCTATAACTATAAAGATGACTTCAATTACGTTCCATCATTTTCAAAATTAAAACCTGTGAAATTGGATTCATTAATTTATTGCAGGCTGTGTACATACATTGTAGTGTAGGAGACTGCTTTCAATGAAGTTTAACAGAACCAGAAGTTTGCTTCAATGAGAACATCATCTATTTTCAGTTCAATCCAACAACGTACACAATGGTTATTTTCTATCTTGTCTTATGTGAGCACTGCTTTTAAAAAAATAATCTAAGATTGTTATTCAATGAGCATATCATGTTAAACGTTTTACTACATTTGTTTCTATTCCATTTGTAATCAAATTTCTAATTTGCATTAAATTACATGTGTAGACATGCATCATGTTCATGTGTATATTCTTTCAGGATCTTGCATTTTAAAACATTTGTATGTATCCTGCAAACATCTCATGTTGTGGTTTAAACATCTCATATTTCTGCATCCTGCAAACTACCATGGTTGGTATTGTGTAAACATTTTTAGTATATTTATTATATACCACGCGAGTGAACATGTCCTGTGTGTGTTGTGCTAAAGTCCATTGTTTGTATTTGTGTTATCATACTGTATGACATGTTGACAGATCCACCGAGAATTCCAAGCTTTTGCACCAAAGGTATTACTGTAACTGTAAATAGTGTGTATTTATGATTACAAGTCAGACCCCCTAGACCTCTATATAGTCTCCTTTACACTTACTACTACACATTATTATAACATGAGTGTAGGTGTGGGGAGAACACACTACACACTTTAGCCATTCATTCATGTTGAACCAAGCTGTGTGTGTGTGTGTTTTTTCTAGACTCTTAGTGCCCTACACCACCACACTTGCTGCTCATTCACAGTGCTCTTACACCACTGCTATCTATCACTTTTTCTACTACTACAACAACTACTTTACTAACTTTACCCATCCTGTAGGCTGACCTACTCAGCACAGTTTAGTCAGTTTTCTATTACCCGGCACGTTTTTAGATTTATTGTCACAAAGATTGATCTGTCACTTTTTGATTTTCATCCATTGTATAAAACTGTAATTGTAACATTCAAAATGGATTAACTACAACACCATGCACATTTCAGTGTAAAGAACCATCCATTGTCAAAGTAAGACTGACACATTATTCTCACATATGTCTCATTGTAAATTACCATTAAAGAAAAGACCTCCTTGACAATTGTTGTGACAAAAAAAAGAATTGAAAAATTAACATATAATAAATGAATATGAACAAGAATAAATTGGTTAGGATACTGCAATGTTTTCAGACTTAATTGATAATTTGATCCTCATGAGAAAAAGCATCACATTACTCATTGAGCTAGAGTGCTTTTTGTTGTTTAAAAAAAACAACTCATTATAATATAAATATTCAATCATAATTCAATCCAAATCGTTTCAATGTGTAGATCTACGTGCTATCAAACTGACGGACTTGTTTGGAATCTTATTCAGTTGGCTATAGATCGCCCAGTAGGATTCCCTTTATGCCCTTGGCTCTGTTTTTCCTTTTATCTCAGCCCAAGCCATTCAGCTTACAAAAAACAATTATTCTAAGAATGCTGGAAAACTCTTCACTCTCCATCACACCTCGCAACTCCCTGTGATTGTGTTATTCCTCCAGTTATTGTTTAGGTAAAGCCCTTACTACTGAACGAAGCATATCAAGAGACCAGTATTGAGATATATGATTAAAACATTCCAAAGCTGGTGACTACTTACCTCACCTACTACTACTACTCACTACTACTACACAGTACATTTCTTTTTTATACAAACTTTATCACTGACGTAGACCTCTTCATCTCTCACTACACAAGTCACTACTCAGACTTCTCTATGTCACTAGACTACAACTTTACTGTCACAAGACTCCAAGACCTAGAAGCACTGGCATCATCTTGGCCATTACATGTAGTTACAATTTGTTTTATAAGTCTTGGTTTTATTTTTCAATCAATGAAAACATTTTTTTCTACAACAGCTTTTCCTCAAGGAAGAGGCTAGGATCCTGGTCTCCCTAGCCTAGTTGTCTAGGGGAAACAGGATCCTGGTCTCCCTAGCCTAGTTGTCTAGGGGAAACAGGATCCTGGTCTCCCTAGCCTAGCTGTCTAGGGGAAACAGGATCCTGGTCTGCCTAGCCTAGCTGTCTAGGGGAAACAGGATCCTAGTCTGCCTAGCCTAGCTGTCTAGGGGAAACAGGATCCTGGTCTGCCTAGCCTAGCTGTCTAGGGAAAACAGGATCCTGGTCTGCCTAGCCTAGCTGTCTAGGG
>JAUELK010235392.1:0-17835 GCA_031471215.1 Gastropteron pacificum | reverse complement strand
AGAGAGAGAGAGAGAGAGAGAGAGAGCGAGAGAGGGGGGGGATTAATACTTTGAAATCTTAGATCCGAGAGGAAAGAGAGAGTAAGAATAAGACATGTAATAGTAGTAATACGTTCCAAAACAAAATAAATCAACTTGTGTTTACTTACGCATGAAAAGAGGCTGTGCATCCTTGTATTCTCCGGTTGTGACATTTCACCACACAGTAGTTTTGAACCATGATGAACCAAAGTTGAAAGCAGTTTTTAAACAAAATGATCTTTTTATTTTAACTCATTCCACATGGTATCAAAGATTGTACTCATATAGTATCTTTGATGGTATACGAGTGTACTCTCCGCACAGCCGGACTATTACGTCACATCAGTGCTCCCTCAATATCATTGTATAGTTAGAACAAAATAACACTGAGGTCGCTATTACTATTACGACGATATGAGTACAGTATAGGTCAAAACTCATGATGATTCGTTTCGAAAATTCCGAAACTTGTCTTAACACGAGCGTCTTCGACTTTGAGTGAAGTTTGAAGTGAAAACTTTTGAGTAATACCATACCATACATGTACCATAAACAAACAAGGAATGGGTTTTCACTGGATTGGTAGATTCGATGACAATTAGCATTTACTTGCGTCATCGATTGCGTGGCGCCCCGTTGCGTCATCTATAACCCCGTCTTTGTGAAAATCGGCATTCCTGCGAGGTGTCATAAGTCACTGAACTATATGTTCACACCTACGCAATGACTTAATTTATTCACGTCTTATCTGATTGTACTACACGTAGTGGTGTGTTCTTGTCTGAAACTAAAGACTTGAATGTACATGTATGTAAAATATTGCGGTGGAACTCCTTTCGTGCCACCCAGCTAATCTGACGTAATGACACACGCCAGTGACCACACGCCGATAGCCCGCATTCACTGTCGGGTGGCTCAACCCAAACATCTGGTGTAACAGGACTAGATAAGCGAAGGAAGGGCACACGTTCACCTGTGCGCCATTTTTCCGAAAATCTTTTGTTTCCATAAACTCGATACCGTAGTCACCGCGCATGTTGTGTCAAAAGATGGCTATCCTACGATAATTAGAAAGAAACGAAGTTGTAATATTGCGGCTCGAGACTTTTGAGACATCAGTCGGTGCAATACTGCTACAAGGGCACATGGAACGAGCTTAATAAAAGACCATCAATAGACGTGACAAAGAAATCCCGATCAGCAGCAAAGGTTTTAAAGCAACCATAACTAAAAGAAATGAGTGGTTAAGACTTCCTTGGCTTTAAGTCTTTGACTTACACTGTACTTGTCAGAGATTTTGCAGTTGAGGATGAGAACATTGCATTGATCAATGAAGATCGTATGCGTGTGAGCAACATGCAACTGATGAGAGACATCACATTTGTGAAAGTAAAAGGAAGAAGCGAGACTTCCCTAGTCTATGTCGACATGGACAATAACCTACTACAACAAAGCCTAACTTCTACTTCTACTCTATTTGTGCACCAATTGATGGGGCAGAATAACACGGGAGAATAGCCTTCACGCTCATGAGAGACTGAGCCTTACGCACACATCTCATTTTGAACTTGCCCATCTTGATTGTATCATTCCATAATTAATTGACAAGATGTCGTCATCAATGGGACATTCTTCTACTCACATGCATCTCCAACCTTTCTTTGAGTCATCAATTGTCATTGGCTTCGATCCTACTATTGATCTTGTCATTATAACAGTACAATTGCATATTATGCCTAACGTATGGACGTCCGTTCATTCATGGGTTGAGTTGAGATCTTGTCCGACATATTTGAGAATGGCGTTGTTTGAAAAGACAACAAATACATGAAAGTGGATCGTCGCACAACATCAGTTATTACATATCTGAATCTCTATGCTCTATCTTTAAAATTGTTGAAATGCGAAGGTTTTTTTGCCTCCTGTATAGGCCTAATTGCATTTTGGCACTTGTCGCGTTGTTGTACCCATGCCACGATTTGTAGTGGCTCCTTAGTCTAAAGATGTGAAAAGCCCACTTTGAAGGTCCGAGACAAAAATACACATATACAAATCTAAGAAAAAAACTCAAAGAAACAACAACATTGGTATGCAATGTAAGGCCCTAGATCTATATTATCATCAAACATAAAACAAGCCAGACCACACCCGTATTATGATATTTCATATAATTATTATCATTGCCTGAAATGAAAGACTTAACTTGCCTCTGTTTTGGTTGGCTGGGTATACAGTATACAGTATTATTTGTAGTTTTTTGTAGTTTTTAGTGTAACGACTACTCCTCTCCACCAAGTAGTTTTGGCAGTAACTAACTACTATTTTTAGTAGTTTTTTCACTAGTAGTTAAACTACTTAAATTCCCCTGTGGGTGTGGGGTTTTTTTCACAGTAGTTTTAAACCATCAACCCAGGATCTAACGAGAGTCGAGTTTTCGATAGTTTCCATTTAACTTTGTTCAGCCCAACAGGCCGGAATGCAACTCACGGTCATTATCGGTCACGCTCGCTAGATATCTAAGCTAGTCTAGGCCCGACATAGGGATACGCCAATTATCGAATAATGTGCTTTTGTTTCTTGACTACACTGCTTTGTGTGAACTCTTCCAATACCTTCTTATCATATTTGCCACCAGAGTTCATAAGTTCATAATCCATCTTGTGCGTGGTCTCAGATTTCATACCAGAACACACTACTGCCCTACATCGGGTTCTTTAAGAGTCAAGCTCTCAATCAAGATGGCCAGCGCTAGCTAGACCACAGGGAGGTTGGGTTTTTTGTTTCACTTCTCTTTGGTGTGGTCTTTATGAAGTAAAATCATTGTCTCTCATTCATGTATGTGTTTCGTTGTAAGTATCCCTAAACGACAGGCGCGACTTAAGTTTAAGTGAGAATAAGAGATGAAAGCAGAGTGGTAACAAACAAAAGGAAATACATAGAATAACACCAGTAAGGACGCAACTACTGTAACCCGTTCACTAGTCTAGTCAGGGCTTTACATTTTCAGTCACGGTCTTTTGAAGCGGCACATTAATGTATTTCTTTATTCATTTCTTTGGTCATCTCTTCTTGTCGGCGTCCCTAAGATGATGAGCAATACAGAAAACAACAATCTGTTACACTCCCATCAGCGGTAGTGGATGAATTTGAATGAAGAATTGGCTGGTGACGCATGAAATCATAGCAACCACATCATGTTCACTCATTACAAACTCCGGGAGAAAAGTGGTATTCATAAATATAACGGTACAGAAAGAGACACTTATATACGTGCTAAACTTCGAAAAAGCTGAACCTTTTTTCAGTCCCCCAACGAGTTATCCGTCGTCTATTGTATTTGGTTGTCGATCTCAAAAGTAGTTAGTACATGTAGTTTTAATCGTTACTTTCAAAAGTAGTTTTGTAGTGTAGCGATTACTGCATTTCCAAAAGTAGTTTTAGTGTAGTTTAACTACTTTTGAGGAAGAAGTAGTCAGTAGTTATTCACTGGAGGGGGGTCCAAAAAAATGGTCAAAATGTGTCCACATGGTTTGTGAACGGTCCCTTATGTCCTAAGGCAACCTCTGCCTGGCCCCTCGTACCCGCTGTCGATCCGTGTATGTAATCAAGAAACCTGGCGATTTATGGCCGAGGCTTGTTGACTTGTGAGCCCACATGGCCAGTTCGCCATCGCCCAAATCGGTGGGCTCTCTCGATGTTTACCGTGTCCTTTACCACCACATTTGTTAACTAGGCCTAGGTTCCTAAGCACCACCTTCCCGCAGTCTTCTCTCTCCTCCACTCTCACTCAATGAAACACAAGAATGTTCCTTCTTACCCTTGCCTCCTGGTCTATTACTATTATTACCCGCTCCTCCAGCACATCCAACCTCCGTCTCCACTCTTCCAGTTACCCACCCTGCCTTTTCAACTTTTACTTACACTTTCACCTCTGAGATCATCATTCTGTTCATGGCTTTCTAGTTCTAGCCTTGTTTTCATCTGTTCTACTTCTACGCTATCCCCCCCCCCCCCCCCTGTACATCCTTCACCCTCTTATTCATCTTTTCATCAATGTCATTACATGTACCTTCTCCTCACAATCAGTGCTCACCTCCTTCCTTAGCCTCTTCTTTTCGGCCATGAAAAGACACAATAACAATAGATTTACCCACTTAAAACAATTATAAACAACGAGTTGGGCCTACACAGCTATGATTCTATGATGTCAATAGCACGCTGCACGCAGTGAACTCACAATATGAACTCACCCGGACCTCTCACAACCAACAGCACTTCTTTTTTAAAGTTTTTAATTAATTAATTTTTTTATTGAAGTGCATATTTAATCAAAGTATGCACATACTCTTTCGAAAATAGAAAACGATTGAAACAAATTTTTTATAACCCCCAAAAAACAAGCACTTTTGATGAAGTCACACAAATATTTATTTTTTTGGTTTTGAAAATTTACCAAGATCATTGCACGTCTCCTTAATAGTTAACTAGGCTACTACTACTAATTAAATGGACACAGCGTGTGTGAAATTTGAATAGGAATAAGTGCATGTCTGAGTCTGAGATTCATTACTGTCAACATGTGTGCACTATTTGAAGTAGGATTTTTCATTTGCATTAATTATGCAAATTTATGTAAATTCAGTACTGATGCAATGCTTATGTCATTTTGGGGAAAACATCTAGAAAGCTAAGGACAGTTCATGCGGTGAAATATAACGTGGATGCCAAATGCCAATAATGATCTATTAATCTGTATATAAATAAGAGACAAACTGTGAACTTCAAAGCAGATCTCCGCTGTTAAAACTGCACCAAAATAGATGTTTCTAAATAGAAAGTTCCTCTTTCGTTCTGCTCTGTGTAATAAGAATACACAACCATTTCGAAAACGATAAAAAAAAAACAAGCACCTTTGAAGTTGAAGTCACATATATATTTTTGTTTCGTTGTTTTGAAAATTTACCAAGATCATTGCACGTCTCCTTAATAGTTAACTAGGCTACTACTACTAATTAAATGCACACAGTGTGTGTGAAATTTGAATAGGAATAAAGTGCATGTCTGAGATTCATTACTGTCAACATGTGTGCACTATTTGAAGTGGGATTTTTCCTTTGCATCAAATATGCCAAATTTGTGTAAATTCAGTACTGATGCAATGCTTATGTCATTTTGGGGAAAACATCTAGAAAGCTAAGGACAGTTCATGAGGTGAAATATAACGTGGATGCCAAATGCCAATAATGATCTATTAATCTATATATAAATAAGAGACAAACTTTGAACTTCAAAGCAGATCTCCGCTGTTAAAACTGCACCAAAATAGATGTTTCTAAATAGAAAGTTCCTCTTTCGTTCTGCTGTGTAATAAGAATACACAACCATTTTTTTTATAACAATTTTTAAACAATTAAACTACATGTATGTCCATGACAAGGTGACATCGTCTGAATTCTTACTATCCAATTTTTTAACATCGGTGAAATATTATCAACAGTTTGTTGTCAGGGAAGCAGGACGTGTCGTGTACGGTAGTTCAAGTTCCCATTCCGCTGACGAAAACGTCATATGAATGAATCTATCTAGATCTAGATTTAGATCTAGTCTAAATTTCATTATCAATTGTGCTGCTGCCCCGGTTTATTCTCATTCTACTCGCAAACAAAAACATAAATGATGCCTACATCTTGATCTACTAAGCCCGAAAGACATTCCATCGCCACTTGTTAGGATTAGGTAATTTGCCTTCACCGACCGAATATTCTATATTGTAAAAAAAAATGTATTTCATGTTGTGCATTTCAATTTCAAGTTGGTCAAGTGTGCTCCTGTGCTCCTTTGTTTGCGGGCCGTGTGTAGGCCTTATACATGTGTATATAATCGAGCTAAGACTGAATATTTTCACATAAAAGGCTTTTTTCAGGGCCACCAAGAAATTCTATAAAAATATGAGCTGCATTAGGAATTATGTACAGGTTTACTGTAGTTTACATGGACACACTTAGAATGACGAACTATATTTGGTTAATCCTCCTTACTCTATTAATTTAGGTGTGTGGTATCATTTGAGTATCTCAATCGTTTTAAGTAAAATGAGGCGATAACGGGCCGGGGGCGGGGGGTACTCTGCTATTCGTAGAATGGGCTAACCACTAGTACTTATAATAACTGACTGGTACCATGAAAAACAATCTTCCCAAAATTCAGGCTGAGCGGGTAGATTTGTCTTTCCCTTTTACAACAAATCTAGCTGCGCTATTTTGACATCTTTGTCATTTACTGTTTAAGTGTATCTACAAGGAGATTCATAAGCAATGAATTCCAATGCAAAGAATACAAATGAGGCTAGTCATTTTCTTGATTCTTCATTTTAAAATTTTGGATATCCCTGAGAATTAAAGAAATGTTTGTTTTCAGAGATACATGTAGCTTTATCTAATTTTCTTTACCATTAAAATTCTATCACCAAAATACACTGAAAAGCTAAAATGTTCTGTTTTGTGAATGGAATGAATTTGTTGTCAATACAAAATTGGTTCCCAGTTTGATGCTGTCTTTTTCTTTTGTTGTCGATGAGGATGCATTCGTTTTTGTCAGGTTCATTTGGAATTTGTTTTCATCTCGAGGTGAATAATACAAAACAATATTCAATTGATGAAACCAGTCTTTTGATATTTGATGGTGTTGTTGATTGGTATAATTGTGTGTCATCTGTGTACATGTGGAATGATATGTTTTTTGTGTGCATTTCGAGCCAAATTAGGCACACACACACACAAATAAATACATTTAGAAAGCACACTTTTCTAAAATTGTAAAAAGCAAGTGGTTGCATAACATTTTGGGACAGGATCCAACTGTTGTTGATGATCGTTGACTTTTGGGCTTTTACATACTATAAGTAGCTTTATTGTAAATGTTTATTTCATAGACTTTGCTTTGGTGGCCTTTACATTATTTCATTACAAATCTCCACATATTTGTGTTAATAAAATGAATTTCGTTTCACAAACTTGATTTTGTTAGCCTTTACTTTACTTACGAATATGCACATTCTTGTGGTATAAAAGAATGCAGTTTTTCATTGATTTCATTCATAGACTTTGTTTCTCTTCTCCTTTTTTTGCTGTCATTTTCATTTTTGTTTGAAAAACCCTGCTTGTTGGTATTCAGACAAGAAAGGGAAATCAAGAAATCAAAAATATGAAAATTCTGTGAATTGTTTTTCATTTTCATCCAAATATTCCAATCCAAGTCAAAATGTCAAGACACAACATACCAAAATCAATAGATACATAACAATGAATGCAAAAACATGTTTTAGTCTTTGTACCGGTACAGTGGTCATTTAATTTACATTTACAGTACTTTCAAGATCTTGATCATACATGCAACAACAGTTGTACATTTTCCTTTACAACAGAAAAAACCCTATCCTATAAGTAACTACAAGAAAATGAGCAAAGCTTAGTAATCATGATGACTACTAGTACCAGTGAGCACCAAAAAGAAAAAGTTGTTCACGTAAGTAAATCTACTTAAAATTTATAATTAAAAACACAAAAAAGGATAGTAGTAGTGTCTGTACCTGCATAAACACGATTAGAAGAGTTTTGCATCCCTATCGACATAATATCATACTATTACTATGCTTTCTTAATATCACCAACATCTGAATAATGTGTCGGCCACTGTGTAGCTCAGTAGTTACATGTACATGTAGTTATAATACTGAAGAGGATTGTGACACACATAAAGAACAACAAAAGAGGTTAATGCTATCTGGGCCAGTGTTATGATGATCGTGCAAGGGCTTTTGAGTAAACAACATGATAATCATTAATAACATCGCATTATGAACAAATCTAGTCATGTCAAAGTGGTGAAACAGGTGTGAGAAAAAATGCAACCTCGCCTTTCACTCACTATGTATTAGTGATAAATGACAATCAAAATAACATGGTCCAGTATGAAATGAGACTATAGAAAATAGTATGCAACAAGACTGAAAACCTTTGCAAAGTTCAAGCCAACATGCTCTGGAAACACACAACATATCAAGTCATGAAAAATACTCCTAAAAATTGGACCCCAACCAAAAGTAATGAGAACATAAACAAATCAACAGCTCGCTGCAACGGATTTAAGAAAAAAAAAATAATGTTGCAACGTTCATGTCATGTCTAGCAGCAAAAGATTTCCAAAAGCTTTATTTATGCTGATGAAAAACAACTATGAAAATCTTGTTCTTTTCCCTTTCTCATATACAAATAATCACTGATCTTTTTCTTGTCATTTAACAACAAAAAGAAACACCCAATACCACTGTAATGTAAGCGCTGCAGTTTGGAGATGCAATCTAGTATAACATTGATGATGAAAGATGACAATGATGACAGCAATAAGACTCATCACAAAACAGAACTTTTCAATGCATTACCCTACTACAATAAGTCTTGGTCTCAGGACAAAAACAAATCACAATACAATCCATGCAAGACCATAACTTTAAACATGATGATGTGGAAAAACAACATCAATCTTCAACAATCATACTATACAAATGAGTGGACATTACTGTTGATTTAAATAAAGGTTGCAGTAGTAGTAGTAATCACTCTGCATTACCATATCAGTATCAGACAGAACAGCTGCACTGTCATTAGGCCCCCTATATGATGAAAGAAAAATGATGTTTAGTTTTTACTTAATTATAATTCATGCACAAAAGTCAAAATGCATGTTCCCCTGACTTTACTTTCTTGCACGATGGTGGTCCTTCAGGTCCGAAGATGACGTCAGCATTTTGCAACTTTTACTTTTAATTAGGTATCAAATTGAAAACGAAGAAATCAGAAATGATTAAAACATTTGTAAACACTGACAATGTGTGAGATTTCACTGAGGGTGTCCCTTGCCTATTGTGATACCAAAACAAAACATTACACAAGGAAATAGCTTCCACTACAGCTATTCGTCTCATGCATTTGGCTAATCAGTAGTACACTAGGGGGTATAGAATATATGGCTTATATATTAAACGTGAAAAATCTTATCTCAGACAAAATTTTAAATATATTCATCTTCCTGTAGATAAGTATAATAAGGCATGTGCATTGCGTTGGAGATCCAATCCATTCATTGCTTCAGATATTTATAACAATCACTATAACTATCACAAATAATGTTGACCCATCAACTCTAGTGGTAATGGTAGTAAAACTAATAGTAATAATAGATACATAATAGGCCACATTGCTTAAGACAGTAATTTCTAACCTTGTACTTGTACAAATTGATTCTGCTGCCCTTTGCTCCACAAGAAACCAAGAAGCATAAGCTAAGCAACAAACTTGTTCAGAGACATGAGTAGTGAAGGGGCCTAAACAGATGTGTCAAAGACATGAAAATAACATTTCCTATAAAACAAAGCAGTTCTAAATTTGTGCTACTAACTTCAATGACAACCTCACCAACTGTGCATTGTGCTAAAAGTTTGGCCATTTTTTAAAGTCGGTGATAAGTGTGCAAAGAGTAAAAATAGGAAAAAGACCACCAAGATTAAACTGTTAAAAAAGTCAAGATGTACAGTGATCCATGTCAAACACTTCTTACACAAATATTTGTAATAGATTTCAAAGTTCAGTCATGCTTCCAGATCAAGAAGAAAGAGAATACAGAGAAAGGATCTTGCTGAGAGAGAGGGACAGAGAGGCAAGGCTTTAGGGTAGAGAAGAAATCACTTTTGGTATAGATCACAGCTGTTTCATCAGTTATCAGGATTTAAATACAATAATAATAACATGGATTACTTTCAGAGAACAGTTAAAAGTATCCATTGAATTAGAGTCACTTATGAAATGGATGACCAATAATTCATGAGCAAAATAACCCATGTTGAAAATGAAAATTTCTGCCATAACATGAGAAATGGAAGAACTGATATGATGTCTCACATTCAGACCATCGTAATCTTAAGAAATTGAAATAGTGAAAATTCAAAAAATATCAAACAAAGGCATTAAATAAAAAACAAGACTGTTTAAAATGTGTCAACATCAGCCCATGAATGAAATAGACACTTGAGATGTGACAACACGTTTGTCTACATGAATTGAATGCAACAATGCAAACCAAGCACCATATAAACATCATAGACTGTTGGGTAATTACAGTTGACTGCGACCCTCACTAAATCACACACACACACTCACTCAAATCATCACTATCAGAACATTGTATCAATGAGGACAGAGATTGTTAGTTAACATTCATTAATCAAGTCATCAAACACACAGTTTTCTATTCATGACTAGTTACACTTACACCATCAAATGGCACACATTTCACAATTTGTGGAACCATTTTCTTTTTAAACTTACTTATATCCTCGACAATAAAATTATACACAGTCTAAAATAACACTTCAAACACCAATATACTTTCATTTTTGTATCACTCATTTCAAAAAAATCCAATTATGCAATGCTATGCTTAAATGTGTCTGTATGTTTAGGAAAATTCTTCACACTTATCATTACCAGATTTTCAAGAGCATATAAAACATATATACTTTGTCCTATATTGGCAATCCTTTTGAAAGCCATCAAGATATTCAGAACCATATTCTTATATCTACTGGGACTGAGGCCTTACGAAGAGACTAGAATACAAATTCACAGTCAATTAAAATCCCTGATTGTGTTTACTGTTCTATTCATTAAAGTAAGTGTCTTGAGTGGATATCTTGAAATTGTGATAAATTCCATTCAATTTCCTTGAAAATTCAATCTGTCTTTTTCCTTTTACCAAGCCCTTTGTAAGGAGAGGGTGTTGATTCTTTTTGAGAAGTGTCTTCTTTTGCGTCACTAGAAGACTCTTCTGAAGACACATCTTCTGTCTTAGTGTCAGCTTCGGAGGAATTTCCTGACTCAGACTCCAGTTTGGATTTCTTGACAACAGGGCCATCAGGCCTTTCTGTTGAAAGCACACGAGAAAACAACTGATAAGAATGGCTGGGGAATCGACTCCCCTGGCTATCCGAGGATAATGATGATGATGATGAAGAAGAAGAAGATGACGGCATCATTTCTCTCAGGTAGTTCTGTATCCAGGCACCCGTCACTGCTTCCTCGCCATTGTCTGAATCTTCATCTTGCTCATTGAAATGGTGTGAGAGAAAATGTCCTGCCTCATCGAAGGATCTCTTCCTCTCCTCAGGCTGGGACGGGCAATCCTCAAAGAGCTTTCTGAGCGGCATACAGACAGAGCAGACATAGTCATGCGCATCTGTCGCATCGTGAGGTACGTCAAGCAGCCAGGTCATGTTGTTAGCCAGGAACATGCGGAGGCCTGGAGGCATAGCCAGAGCTTCCAATACGCTCAGATGGGCTGGGACAAATTGGCGAAGCCTGCGACAGCACAGGTACTGCAGGGAGGTGGGGAAAGAGCGCGTACATGTGATGCGCATCCCACTGCGTGCAGCGGTGGAGCAGGCCATTGGGTACAAGCGGCGTCCCCTCAGTCCTTTGAAGGCCACACCTGTGGGGGTGACAAGGCATTTAGTTGCTGAGACACAAAATAAAAAAGAGAAGAAACATGTGTACTTTCCCCTCCAAGGATGTAATATCATCAGTGCTAGCATATCAAATGAATGTTGTACGACTTTTTTCTACCAAAATCACAAAGTTATACATACATTATGATTATGACAATAATTGTGTAGAGTAACAATAAGATGATGAAAACAACAAGCAAAGCTAGCAAAATGCTGCTCTAAATGGGGAACAACAATTTGAAACCATCCCACAAAAGAATGCACAGCAGATAGTTTAATATGACAAAATAAAATAGGAAGAACGGAAACCAATTTTTTCTGTTTTTGACTTTGCCTCTGAAGAAAATGTAAAGATCAGTAAGGAAGGGATGTGCTTGTCATACCGAGATTCTGCCTGTTCTTGAAGAAGGTGAGTGTGCCATGCCACATGTCAAGATGCACGCCTATGACAGTCCCCTGACCAAAGCGAGAACAGTATGGCCTAATGTAGCCACCGTGCTGGATCTTGCCATCATACGAGAGTCCCCAGCTCTCCATGTCTTGGCCAAGCATGCTACAGAAGGAGTGGTGGTAGGCGTTCAGGGCAACATTCTCTGTGCCAACACCAACCATCTGGAGAGAAACAAGTGGAAACATGTTTTCCGTTCAAAACCGATCTTTCCACATTTCGCTGTCGCCGGCATAGCCTAGCTCTAGATCTCGGCAGCGGGTCAAAGACGCGAAGGTAGAGCTAAATAAGCAAATGCAGCATGGTGTTCTCGTCTTGGGCCAATAAAATTTGCGCCACTCATATTCCACCTCCGAAAGTTTTGTATTAAAAAAGAGAATTGAATGCCCTTTTGGATGAACTAACTTTAATGACGGCCAATCAACAAATAGTGACATTTTTCTTTAAAGGATAAATCAAGCCACTTTCTCTCAACCAATCATGGGTTAAGTTATAATACAAAAAAAATGGCCTTTTATCTGAGCAGCTCTGTGTTTAAAATCCTGGCATAGTTTCTACAGCGCTATGAATGAACACAATGTTCGCTCGACAACGATGCCGCCGCTTTTTGGCTGTCGTTTCTTCAACGCTCTAAAATTGGGAAACACAGTGATTTAGTCCCTTGAATGATCTTTATTTCCATATGTTTCATGGCATTCTAGGAAATTACCCCATCAAGTCCACAACTGAAAAATATGTGTTTGGGACTTTCGTTGTCTGCGCACTGCTGCGTGAATCGGGTTTGGAGTGCCCGATGAAAAGGGCATAGCTCCTTTATAATAAGATGTAATGTAAAAAGCATTGCTATTTAATATGTGTCAAACAATAATGGCAGTTCTCTTACCATATCTGTTCCATACACGGGAGTATTCATCTTGATCTCCCAAAAGTGTTGGTCTCTGTCCATGACTTGCTGTCCCCGAACAGCTGATGTGCCACAACTGTAGTCTTTGTGGAAGATGGCCTGTCTGCCACCTTCCTGCAGGGTGCTCGCCTGACTGCCTTGCTGAGCATCCCACACCCACTCAAAATCTGAGGAGTTCCCCAAAACATGGAAAATGTGATTTTCTAACGGAAAAATATACCTTCTTTCTTTTGCATAATTTTGGAAATTGAACATTCTTGTTTTTAATTTATAAAACCTTGCTTTATTAGTGTATTGTTTTGTTGTTAAGAAACCTCTTTGTCTATTTTCTGGTACAAGTTAGTACTCAAGTACATTGTTGTGCAAAAGACATGAGACTACTTTTTGTAAATTGAATAGTTATTTTGCCTTCATCATGCATTCACTTTCTTTAGATTTTTTAAAATTAAATTATTAAAAATGTTGTAACAAGAACTATATTGTCATTGAAATTATTTTAAAGCAAAGTGGGATTGTCAAAGACCAAAACTCTCACTGAAAAGATGCTTACATTTGTCATCCTGATTCTCTCCACAACGACAATCTTTTTCCTTGTTCCTCATCACACACTTGCAAAAAGTTTCAGACCTAAATTGTGAGCGTCCAAATGGCAAATCTCTACTCATCTCAACCCCTTCAATCAGCATGGCAGGTGTCTGTGAGACTGCATCTCTGGTTTCACGAGTTGATTCAGCTGAGACCTCATCACCTTTGCCTTCTTGGCTGGACCGACTAGAGCCTATTGTTTGATCAAGCCGTTGCAGCATTGACAGACGTAATTCACAATATTTACATCGATCTTGTTTAAACATTGAGGATTCTGTTGCAGTTTGTGCATTCATTCTCCGATCTGATAAATGGTCTTTGTGAGCAACAGTTCGAGAATCAGAGGATGAAGTAGTTTCAACTGTTGAGGATGATACTGTTGGATCAGACACTTTGCAACTGTCAGAACTAGACTTCTTTCCACGTTCAGCTTGCGATGGACACCTTGAATGCGGCATATCCTTTGAATCTGCCAGCAGAGTTGATTGTGACCTCGTCTGAGACTTTGAATCACTCTTGTTGTCTGTTGAAATGTCACATCCACTGTCAGGAGATGTTACAACAACTTTTTCAATGCCAGCACTAGCACTGTTAGTGATTTCAGCTTTGTTCTCCTCCATCTCTCAGGCTGTATAGTATAGAAGTAGAAGATAGCGGTGCAGGAACCACCACAAAAAAAAAAAACTGCTAGGAAGTACCTCTCCTGTGAAAGAAAGGTGGGGCAGATTACAGATCAAGTAAGTCTAAAGATTGTTTGTAAACTGTCAATAATGGCAAAGGACAAAATTTTAAACAAATTTAAGAATTCAAGTTCAAGTAAATTCAGGTGTCAGCAAAAGTAAACTGGATCTAGATCTATTTCGAACTTGACAAACTCAAACAGTGCCGGCCCACTCATTTAGTTAGGGCACTGAGTGCAGTTGCCAAGCCGCTGACCGCCAAACTCAAACAAGGTGGCCAAGCCTCAGGATCTGGACAAAGATGAGATGTTCCAACTGCAAAACTAAACCTTCAACTTCAAAGGTTTATTATTTTCTGTTTTTTACACCAATGAATGAAAGATTAAATCTAGTCCTAGATCTACACACTTACTTACACAGCAGTCAGCAGTGCCGTGGTGCGAGAGTGCAAAATTGGTATTGTATAGTTATAGTTATAGTATTATTGACTATTCTATTGACATTGTATTATAAATATATTATTGATTATTGATATTGTGTCAATTTTGAGTGTTGATTGATCATCACTGACACTGGAGATTGTGATTGTCAAGTGTTGTTTTTTTACGATAAATAAATGTACTAAAACTAAATGCTAATCTAAATTTCTTACTTACTTAGACGAATCAAGGGATCCACATACAAAATATGATGTTTTGGCTTATCTGTTGCTCTGTAAAGCTGGGAATATTGTGTAATTGTCCATGCTTCTGCAACTTCTGCTAGAATCAACATGAAATACAGTGCAACACGGGAACACAAAATGAAAATGGCAAATAGGCTAAATAAATGGGTTGAGGAGTTGAGGGTTGTTTGTGTTGACAAATGTGTATACAATGGTAGTTACTTCCCTTATTTCCTCACAGGCCAGGTTTATCCACGGCTTGAGTTTAAAGTTGTGAAAGGTGAACCTTTCGACGTCCATACAGTCTTCATTCAACAGGTAATCTATGTAAGTAATTCCAGAGGGTCTGTAGTAATACTGAATACAGTGTTATGGAGCATGTAGCAAATAGGAGTATCTCTATGTAGCAAACTGTCTTCTGTGTACAGCTTATGTTGCTCATAAAAAAGAGATCTGATTTGCTTTGTTTCTTTGATTGATAGATTTGGGAGACTCACTGATAATGTAGATATCTAATAATGTATAGGCCTTACATGGACTTATCTTTAAAAATAATGTTGCTCAAACATAATAGGTTAGTAATAGGCCTACATGATAATTGAAATAAAATCGGTAACATTGTAATGGGTAGTTCTAAAATGAAACACGGATAAATAATATGTAT
Source organism: Gastropteron pacificum (assembly GCA_031471215.1). Lineage (NCBI taxonomy): Eukaryota > Metazoa > Mollusca > Gastropoda > Cephalaspidea > Gastropteridae > Gastropteron > Gastropteron pacificum. Next base: position 2,312 of record JAUELK010235392.1, on the reverse strand, counting down.
AACAATCATATCCCTAAAAGAAAAATTGTGCTGAGCAGTGTGTGTGTGTGTGTGTGTGTGTGTGTGTGTGTGTGTGTGTGTGTGTGTGTGTGTGTGTGTTTGTGTGTAGGAGAGAGAGAGTGTGTGTTTGTGTGTGTGTGTGTGTGTGTGTGTGTGAGTGTGAGTTTTGTTGTTGTTTAAATGATGTATGTCTTAACATAATATTATGTGGTGCCGAAACGATATCAACGAAGTATCGTTTGCCTAAAACTGTTGTTGTGTTGTTATTACTGTTGTTGTTATTATAATTGCAATCAGCAGCAGAGTGGATATTGATACAGGCTCCACATTTCGCACACCGCTAGAGCCGCATAAAGGGGAGATTGTCTCGATGGGCCGAAAGGCCTAGATTCTAGCTAGCCGGAGGGTGTGGGCTTTAGCCAGTAGAATTTCGATTCTGATATATTGATGTCATACATACCAAATGCAGTCAATAAACAGCTCAATCACAATCATCCGCACAAAGTTCAAGCCCAAATCGACCACAAACCATGCCCCCCCCTCCCGGCCCCAATCCGCACTCTTTCTTACACTAACAAACTTGGAAATGGGGATCTTTGAAACTGGCCCCATGACTGTTTCGGTGACTTCACAATGTAGTGACTAGTGACAACGCTCCTTCGAACAAGATGGTGTGCTGTGTGCAATGCAGTCTTTAAGTTCATACCCAAATTTAGACATTCATGGCAATGAAAAAGACCAAAGAGGGCAAAGCACAAGAATATGGCATCACAATATCGAAATGTTTAAAACTTTGGGTGACTTTAGTATGAATACACTCACTGACCTTTACAATGAGATCTATGAATCAGGACATACCAATGAACTAACAAAAGTTAACGAATGTGCACATTTCAGAACAATAAGTCTCATGCCTAATGTTACTAAACTGCTACTGATAGTTATTCTTGAACATATCAAGCAAAAGATCAATAACGAAGTGGGAAAGGAACAGTTTTGATTTAGAGCAGAAAATGGAACAAGATGGGGAACATTCTGCCCGAACAACATAACACAGAAAAGCTTAGACAGCAAAGGCCTTCGATAGAGTACACCATGAACAGATGATACAATGCCTTGAAAAGATTGGAATTGATGGGAAGGATATAAACATCATAACAAAGCTATACTGGCATTGATGGGAAGGATATAAACATCATAACAAAGCTATACTGGCACCAAAAAGCTGCAATCAGAATACAAAATGAACCATCCCCTTATACATTGTACACCCATTGAAAGAGGAGTCAGAAAAGGTTGTGTTCTCTCACCATATATATTCAACATCTACACTGAATATATATATTCCGTGAAAGCAAAGATATGAGAAGGCATAAGCATAAGTGGCAATAACATCAATGACCTCAGACATGCAGATGATACAGTTCTGGTTGTCCAACAATAAAGAGGACCCACAGAACCTCGTCAACACAGTAAAGAAGAGCAGTGCGGTCAAATTGGTCTAGACATGAATATCAAGAAAACAAACGTCATGATACTATCAAAAACAACAGGAAACACGGCAAAGATCAACATTGACGGGGAAAAACTTGAACTGTTGAAAAACTTCAAATACCTTGGTCAACATATCACACAGGATGGAAGAAAGAAGTGATGAAAAAGTAACATCAAGGCACATTTTCTTTGAGTTAAGACAAAGACTTGTTAAATACTACATACATTCTGTCCTGTTTTATGGTTCAGAGACATGGACACTGAACAAGTCTAGAAAACAGGATACATGCTTTCGAAATGTGGAACTTCAGAAGGATTGTTGGACAGAGAGGAAGGCCAATGAAGACGTCTACACCATGCTAAATTAATGTGAAACCAACACTACTGAAAACGATTAAAAAAGAAATCTGCAATACTTTGGCCACATCAAACGCCACAAAACCACCTGTAAAGATATACTTTATGGAAAGATCGAGGGAAAGCATGCGAGAGGAAGACCACGCAGGATATGGTTGGAATACATCAGGAGCTGGTCAGGTCTACCTGTGAAAGAGTGCACCAGAGTGGCTGAGAGCAGAGACAGATGGAGAGTCTTTTCAATTCAATTTCAAGTCAACCTCGAAAGAGATGACACAAGAAGAAGAAGATTATAAGTAACTTCGACACAGGAATGAACAACCGTTGTGTCAAAAGGACAAAAGCACGAAGGAACAAACAATTTGTATTGGGTAAGATTGAGACATAGCCTACTAACATAACACAATATCCTTATTCCTCGAAGGAAGATGAGCCAGAATAGAGTACATGTATATTATATT
>JAUELK010235282.1:0-17836 GCA_031471215.1 Gastropteron pacificum | reverse complement strand
AGCGGAAAAAAGTAGCGGACAGGCTAGATGAGACGGACATAGCGGAATTTCCGCTAAATAGCGGAAAAGTGGCAGCTCGTACTAGTAGCTTATGACTCTATGACAAAACGCACAGATATATCTGAAGGCCTTGCTCTATGACTATCGATAGCCACGCTTAAAGACTCGGCCATAGGCTAGCTCAATGCTGATTGGTCAGAGACTGACTGGTAGTGGCAGCCTATGGATTGTCTTGGGAAGCCTAATGGACTCACTCCCTTTTTATTTTAAAAAAAAGAAGATACAAAAAGGACGCTAACACTAACACAGTACATATATGTGCATGTATGTGAGAAATAAAAATCTTGTTTGGGTAGTCAATGCTTTATTGATTTTGGTTACTAGAGGGAGGACAGAGAGCTGGTGGCCAGGGTTGGAACCCTGCCACCCTGCAGGCTTGTTCCATCTCCTGCTCCGTTCCTCCTCGGGGTTTGGCCTGGGGGGACAGCACGTCTCAGTCCAGCCAGTGCTCTGTGCACACTTTGGCACTGAGTGGTGTGCAACGACAACACACTAATTATGATGCACTATACAATAGGCATGGTGTGCACTAACATTACACTTCTGATGCTCTCTAGACTTCATTGTACAATTGCATGGCATAACATACAAGTTACTTGTAACACATGGCTGACATGGTTAATAATGCCATCATGTTTTACATTGAACTAACAACGTCCATCCTAATAATCATATTGTAAGAAATGTTCGGACCTTTCTTCCACAAGGAATCAATATCAAAGAGGCATAAGTCAGTCAAAGTCTGTTCTAAATCAAGGTGTTACGAAGAACAATTCTTAGACTTAGAGCACAGCGAATTAGACAAAAAAGTTGTGCATTGTTTGATTTATTTTTTTATAATGTGTAGTGTGTAGTAGTTGACCCGGCAGGTCATCAAGGGGAGCACAGAACACTGGCCTTTGACTCTAGCCTAACACAGCAGGACACTGGGCCATGCACTGCTGGCTATATACTCAAAACTTGTGTTAAAAAAATAGCTGGCATTTCGATAATGTTGTAAAAGTGAAAGGAGAAAAAAAAAAAATCATTAACAAATCCAGTGTGGGTTTTTTTCTCTCTCCAAAAACAAACGGAACAAAAAAAAACAACCCACAAAAAAATATATATTCAAAAATCAATAATACAGACCAAAACATGCAGTAGCAATGAACCCGATATAAATTTGGATCAAATGTAATAAGAACACTATAGTACTTGATATACAAACTAAAGTCATCAATTTCAACCAAAGTTGGCATACACAAACAAGAGCTAGAAGTCCTGGACTAAGAAATCATTTCAGAAAGAAAAAAAAATAATAATAAAATGGAGAGAAAAAAAACCTGAAAGGAAAACTGTCTTCTACTGTTCATACAACACAAGGTGGTGATTTGTTTGTTTGATGGGGAGTTGAGAATGGTGGTGGTGGTGGTGGTGGCGGCAGTGTGTGAGACTGGAACCAGAACCATCAATGCATGGGGCATGAAGTGAGGAGAGGAACTCAGAGGGAAAGAAGGGGGGAACTGCCAGACAGCTGGGCCTTGGTCAGACTTCCTGGTCTTTCTACTAAAAGGCCAGCAGCACTGCTCCACATATATAGTAGTAATATATAGACGAGTAGTACAACTCTGACAGCAGCAGGGCACTCGCAGCCTCTCCTGGGAGTGAATGGTGGTGGTGGTGGTGGTGGATGAGACAATCAGACATTGACGTAACTGTGACTGGCCAAACAGCCACCTTCAGGTTCAAGCTGGTAGTAGTAGTAGTAGTATTTATTTTTAAAAAGCTGCAAGAGTCGAGTATATAAGCCAATGATGAAAAAACACAATTTTTGATTCAAAGTTTTACAAGAGTTCACAGAGAGTGAGAGAGAACTAGTTTTGCAATGAAAGGAATATTTCAAACATGACAAAACATTCACAAATATAGTGTTTTTAAATTATGTATGGACATCCGTTTGAACAATCAATAATTTATTTTACCCAAAATTCCCTCCAGTCCGAGAATAGTGAAGAAGGGTAACAATAACAGCACAGAACATTTGACACTAATTCCTTTCATGATGGGAGGGACAAAGAGACCTTGTCACTACCGCAGTGTTAGTTAAAGATGATGAGAGAAGTAGATGTAAAGCAGTCCACGCAAACATTTTGTCACGACTTCCGAGAGCACAGGTGGTGATCTCGTCAGTCACAAAAAAAAACAAAAAAAAAACAATAACCTCCAACAAGATTGAGGATATCAACAAAATAAATGCCTGAAATGTCTCCTAAAGTCTGCATGTATGTGTGTAGGCCTACTCTTTCACAGGGAAAGAAAAACCTATCAATACATGTGATGATGCATCAGGCTGTAGACACGTACAATCAGGATGTTTGACACAAGACTACAATTCCCCATACAAAACTTGTTGATCTGAACTTGAAGTAAGTACCCTGACACACGTGACACACAATGGTCAGACCATGTACTCAACTGCTGTGCTAACAATAGAGATGGACAACTGAAGGATTCCACACTGCGTCTCAAAAAGCTGCTCCGATTTGATCTTTATTAACTCTCTACTCTCAAACAGCTGGAAATAGGCTGCTCTAATAATACGACATTTTAATGTTAACATTTTTAAACTGCTGGACACTACCTGACGGGTGGCTGTAGGCTCATGGTGTAGCAACCCTTTTCCAATTGAGTACATAAACAATCAAGCTCAATCAATGGAGGAAACAAAAAAAAATGAAAAATACAGCTCATTGACAGAACATCAATTGGAAGAAATCATGAGCCAAGAACACAGAAGACACACTTCCTCGTATAAATAATAATACAAATTATATCCATGAAAGCAGCCATACAGATCCACATCCACTCTCTAGCTGGACACACTTTTAGTTATATCATCAGTCAATCGTCTTTCACACATTCCTTGAATAACTTTGTTGTATCTACAAACATAGTCAAGACAAGAGGCATGGAGCTATACATGATGCGGAAGAAAGGAATAAAATATTCTTAAATGTATATAATATATATTTATGTATATATACTGTAAATTATCTATGTCAACAAGACGATGCTGATGATGGTTGTGATGAGATGAGGGAAGCAGAGGGGATAGCAAGAAGGACAAAGAAAGATGCAGAAAGCAAACTATCCTAATTGATCTACTCCTACCTTGAAACGATTCATGAATACAAAGCCAAATCTACCTGAGGCCAAAGGTTCTCTTGGGACATTTGGTGCTAGAAAATCAAACCACAATCATCATAAACTAACAAAGGCAAAAAGGCTAAGCACTGACAATACAAACACATCATCGTGTAGACTGTTAGGGGAAAACAGTAATGCATAGAAATCTTGAGTTTCAAAAAAAAAAAAGAAGAAAAGATGGATAAGAAACAAAGTCTGCCTTCAACGTGTTTAGACATTTTGGTTTTTGTTCATGGCAAAGAAAACCCTCTTCTCAGCTGTTAATGACCAACTTGGATAGGCCAGCACCTCTGTGCAAGTGAATATAAGAAAGGAAAATTACCGGCGTGTTTAAGTGGTGCTACTATAATTATAGTACTAAAGGTGTGCACCTGTGCAACCTGTGTGATATTTTGATGGAACAAGATGGCAACTCTGGCTATCTGGCATGTGCAGGTACAGGTCACTGGCAGAGGGATTCGTCATACAACAGTGAACGAGTGGGATATAAGCATAGAACAGAGGGCGAAGTCTCAACCAGAGATATACAGACAGCAGTCACACAAACCTTGTCACTTCTCAGTACATCTACTATGGCACAGTGACAAACTGTGTCTTCTTCTACAAAAAAAAAGAGATAGAAAAAAGAAAAAAACAAATCACTAACATTCTATAATGAATTGACTTCCATCCCCACTCGTGTGAATGAGATGATGAGACATCACCACAGATACTTGGTAACCATTCCTATCTACTGGTAGATGTGCCCCATCCGTATAATAATACCTTGTCTTCTTTTATGCTTCAAAACAGGCTTGTGACAGAGATAGATTTGTTTCTAATATCAAATTATGTCATGAAACAAGGGAAGCTCATGTTAACTGTCTGGCACACCATCATCCACACCAGTGATAAGACATGCAGCAAGGAGCAGAGTGTGACATAGAGGACAGAGAAGAAACAACTCCTCCAGATGCTTCACAGAACAATACAGTGTAATCAGAGCCCTAGGTCTTAGTTGTAACATACGTAGTTAGTAATGATATATGGCCTCCTCAGACACAATATTTGTCACAATACTGTTTGAGAAAGGGAGCAGTTTTCACTTGAGCTGATGTACAGAGGGGGACAAGGGAACATGAACAACTCACACACATTATTTCACAAGGTGAAGAAATTCAATGTCACAATATTTACCCGGTTTTCAAAGGGAGGGGTGACAAAACAGTGGTCTTTTCTAATAATCCACTCTAATAGGAGTAGTAGTACAGTTTGTCAGATGTTCATTTGTATAGTATACATGTAATTTGAATTTTATTCTCTTTTTTTTTTTGTCTTTTCTCTTTGCTGCCACTGTGATGAATCGCAGAGACCATCAAAGTCAAGGCACAGTTTGGGAAGAGTCCATGCGTACCTTCATTTCTAGAGAGGGTTCTGCTTCTTGCTTGCATAGGTATACGGCTGCATAGAACTGCAGACATGCTTTTCTACGGACTACAACCCAGAAATGGTTGTGGTGAGGTAAAAAACGTGAGGACATTTCTCATCAACACCAAGAAATATTTCAAAATAAGTGTTCAAATCACTATCCTTGTACGGTTTCAACGTCCAAAATGTAGGTCAAATCAAACCAATGGTTCTAAAAGTTCTATGGTAGTGACAAATCAACAATCAAGCAAAGAGGCATGACAAATCTTCACAATTGCTACTAATAATGAGGAAACTACAACTGAATTCACATGCATTTTGATTCCAATCTTTGTTCTGGCTTACAAATCATCATTGACATCACCAAAGAAAAAAAATAAAGGGGGACAAATGTGTTGAGGAAGTGTTTTTTTAAAACAACGACAGTTACAAAAACAAACAAACGAATAACAACGGAGGAAAAAAAAAAAAGAAGAAGGTTAAGACTTAACCCATGCTCTGATTGATCAACAACACATTCTATTTGATATTGCTATATATTGTAAAACCTAGTATCTACCATGCTCTCTTCCGCTACTCCCTAAGCCTCCCCTGGTAAAGAGTACCACACTCACACTGTCACACAATGGTACGAACAATGCTTTCCACTAGTTCAAAGTCTTTTGAAGGGGACGAAATGCACAACTCAAAACATGCACTAGTTCGACTTGAAGTACAAAACGTTTCGCTTTGAACATCTCTCCTTGATACCAAGTTTCAAATATCAAAGACAAAAGTGTTTGGACTAGAAAGGAGTTAGAAGTGGATATGGTATAAAATGCATCTGGGTTTGTTGTCATCATAATGGGCCTCCGATCCATAGAATATTTCTGTCTTAAGCAAAACGATGGAGCAGTTACCTATCCCCATCTCAGCATTTCCCTGGCTACAACACTGCATGATACCGATACGAACTTAAAGTTTTGCCTTACCCTAGCTAGTGGTAGTAATAGTTGTGGAAGTGGTGATTTTGGGGAGAGTAAGAGGGGGACAGGGAGTAGGGCAGACAGCAAGGAAGGGGTGGGTGGTGGGGGAGAGGGAGGGGGGAGCGACTCAGAGGTCGCTCTCTCCGTAGAGTGCGGTGGAGAAGGACATGTAGTCCAAGGCCCCGGCCACAGGGGCGTCCCGGTAAGGCGCCATCCTCTGGATGCAGTACTCAGCCTGGTCTGGGGGAAGCTCTTGCCGCAGGATCTGGGCTGTGATGTATGGCTGGGGGAGGGAGGAGTTGGGACAAACTGGGTTACTTTGCATCCAAGAGTTTTGTACTAGAGTCTCATTTCAAACGATTCTACTCTGTGGTACGGTACGCCTCGAGCCCACTGTGTGGGATAAGTGCGTGGTATAAAGAAGTTAATATTATTATTACTTTGAAACTGGTACTTGTAAGCACATCTACAGAACACAAGCAAGCCCCTAGATGCAGATACGTGATAGGTGCTTAAAAACTAATGAATTAAATGGATACAGTAACAAGAGTAGCTTTCTTTCTAACCTAAGCACGAGGATAGATCTTGTAATAGGTTTTTAAATTCTTTATTGGTGAGATTTTTATTCTATCCTCATGCTTTGGTTAGAAAGTTGCTCTTGCTCTTTTAAAGAATTAAAAAACCTATTACAAGAGCAACTTTCTAACCTAAACGCGAGGATTAAAGAGAAATAAGTCTATAAAACAACAGTAAGAAGAGTAAGAAGAAAAAGTCTGGCTCACCTTGTCTCCTGCCAAGATCTTGAAGGACTGCATGACTTGCTCAGCAGTGTCGGTGTCCGCCGTCTCGCGTGTCATGAAGTCCAGGAAGGCCTCAAATGTCACGTAGCCAGTGCGGTTGGGATCCACAATGGACATGATGCGCTGGAAGTCAGCCTCACCCTACACAAACAAGAGACCAAAAATCGTAAATCACACGGTCAAGTGGGGGTAATAATGGTTATTCATTTACGGTCGTTTTTTAAGGTTCTTTCAGTACCAACTCCTTTTTCGTCGACCATGGGTTTAGGCCATTCCCGGAGGTACTGCAATACCGGGCTGACCAATGATCAATGATCCAGTCATCTCGCCTGTGTTCAAAATCAGATTGCAAAACTGACAAGAGATGGTTTTGAGTGGGTCTTTAGTCACACAGTCAATTAAGATGAATTACTTATAATTACCAAAATTTTAAATTTAAATGTAGACATCAAAGAGAAATATCTATCCATCTACTAATTACCAACCTTTTTAGGTGTTTATTTTTTTAAGAAAGCAAAACAATAGTAAAAAGGCAATGTCATCAAAGAAAAAGATTTCTAATGAACTCCACAGTCCAAATCAAACTTTTAAGAAGTAGGCCCTCCTACTGTATAAGGACAAGTTGCAATATCAATAATATAATAGTAAATGAACTGCAAATTGAATCTGGACATTTAAAATTAAAAGATCAAAATGAGGTGACATGAGCCCTTCGTCAAGTCAAGTCATTAAGAAAAAAAGTGCATCAATGCAAAGACACGCACAATTTTGATGCTGTAAAGTGCTTCGAGCCTCTTTTTTTTCCATTGAAATAAACTTTGATATTATTATTATTACTGTGCTGTTGTTTTTGTATCAGGCACTAAGTTTTGAGCTATTCGCTATTCAAGTGGTCTTATAGTTAGATCTACAGAGCCATGGCAGCCTTGCTCTGCTACCTGGGACTGGAGGATTATTATTAATATAATAGTAATCGTTCTTTTTTCATTAAAAAAAACCAAATGCTTCATTCAGTAAGGTGAGGAAAAGTAAAGATGGCATTTATATAGCGCTTTTCCTCCGGAGAGCTCAAAGCGCTAAACATCTATTATTACTCCCCCGACAGGCTACTAACAACACATAACACATCACAAACATTGAACACAAGTACAGGCAGTCTGTGAAGCACAGAAACATGCCAATAGCCAGGTACCCCTTTTACACCTGGGTTGGGTGAGGAAATGGTGGTAAAAAAAAACTTTCCCAAGGGTCTACAGAACTCGCCTCAGAAGGGGCTCGAACCCGAGGTCGTTGGATCCCGAGTCCAGCAAATAAATGAGTAGATGTCTGACCTGTTTGTCTTCCCTGATCTTGTATCCCAGAGAGATGAGACAGGCCTTGAACTCCTTGGGGTCCAGTCTCTTGGAGGCGTTCTTGTCAAAGTGGTTGAAGGACATGCGGAACTCGTTCATCTGGCCCTCGCTGATACCCTTAGAGTCACGGGTCAAGATCTGGGGAAGGCACAACCAGTTTGTAATACTAATAATACCAGAGACGTTGAGGCTGGACACTGGTCACTTTATAAATGAAAGCGTAGCATGCTCAGGATGTCTCAAAACACACAACAGAAGGGCTTTTACCACTGGGATACAGACAAATACATGTGAGCTTTAGTCACTTTCCTATTGTCCCCTGTAGATCTATGTGCTGTTTCTACACATGGGACGCGCTGAATTTGGCTACGCAAAAATAGCCAAGTATCCCGTCTGTAGAATACAGTCTGTGGTAATACTACATCTACTATTCAGCAAGTTATTCTTCGTCTTCCCCTGCCAGTGAGATAGTCAGACCAGTTGTCTCCATGAAGAAAGCTGTCCTCTAGAGGCCACCCAAGCTTCCAAACAGACTCTCTCAACAAAGTGTACATAATTGTGCAGAGTCTGATTCATTTCACATCATTAAAATCATTGTCCATCAAAATCCACAACATTTTAACTATAACTAGAAGTTTTGCTGACTTTGCATTTTGTTTTTTAAAAGTCAGCAAAGCTTCTAGCAAACTGTATAAGTTTCTGTTTGTTTTTTGTTTTGTTTTGTTTGTTTGGTTGGTTTTTTGGAAAGATTGGTAGATTATACCGAATTAGCAAATTCATTTATTCCGAAATAGTATAATTTATTTTTCTCCTCAATTCTTTGACTATGAAATAATGGGTAGAGGTGACTGGTGAGTGTCAATCAGAAGATCATTGAAAATGCAGAATTAACTCGGAATAATAATCATACTCATAGAATTTGAGACACTGCATCCCACAAGATTCACCATTTTGCCTGAGCACAATTGCAGTTAAAGATAATCGATGATAGCAAACACAAGACTATAACATACCTGGTTTTCAACTTCGTTCAAGTTCCTGGCAATGGCGGTGAGGAGCTGTTCCCATCCCACTCGCAATGTCTGTGGTGAGAATAAAGAAAAGCATAGGTAACAGTCAACACAGGGACTGACTCACAGTGAGTCTGAAATCTTCTCACACCTTGGCATGAGAGGCTTCATAGTCATTTTTTTAAAATCCCATCGAGTGAACTACTTTAAAACAAGGAAATGCTCCATAAAAACAAGGTTCTGCTGTGTCATCACAATATATTACTGCTTTCTTTGTCTTTAAATCACAAACTTTAAACTGTTTTACTTCATTCTTCTACCAAAAAAGCAGTCAGACTTCAAGCAGGTCATTATGAGTAAACAGTAATCAAAGTCGACATTAATGGATGAGGGACAAAAAAAAGTACCATGAACATAAGTAAGTCTTTTTACTAGCTCCCAAGTCTTAAAGAAATTTCAAAATGTTCTGTACAATTTGATCGAAAGGAAATTAAAACAAAAAAAGAACAATGTAAACGCGAGCAGAAAACTACATGTATAAATGTCTATGTTGAGACAAACCTACCTCCATTGTGTACTGTGTGTATCTGTTCTCGAAAATCATGGATTCCTGGACCTCCTTTAAAGACAAGGATAAAATGAAGAATTTGTGAGTTCAAGTACAAAATAAAATAATGATAATAATAATAAGGAAGTTATATAGTGCTTACGTAGTGCTGGGTAATTCAATAAATCGCCCCTCTAAACACGTACTAGCGCAAGCCACATCTGACCTGGATTTGAATTCACACTGCCAGCCGATAACACGGGTCCTATAACAATCTAAGGAACTGAGCGATAAACGGCTGAGATATGGACAATTTGTATTTGAAGAAAGAACAAACTTTTCTTCTACTGTCCGGTACTACAAACAAAATGAAGGTTACACTAGTAGGTGTTTAGGGGGATGAAGTGTTCATTCTCATAGAATAAGTGACATTCATGTATGTAAAGCTTGATTGAAAAATGCTTATAATATCCACAGGACCAAATCAAGGGAGATAAATCTCAATGGGCAACAACTCAATAAAAGAGGCTGTGAACCCCATGATCTTCAACCTTCATTGTAATGTAAGGATGTGGCCTAAAACCACCAATCCTATTGCTGAAAATTCACAAAAATGTAGCAATGCATGATTCCAATATAGTCATGATTATCTGAAGTAAGATTTTTCAAAAAAAACAACAAAGTCCTTATTCCCGAAACCATAATGACCGCACATTACAAAATTGACTTGATTTTCACTAAACCCATTGTAATTTGACTGTCCTTGTCTTGGGGTGCGAGCTTGTCCAATGAACGTTTAGTGAGGGCAAGACTGCTGACACACCATTATCAACAAAAGTTGAAAACGCATCGCCTCCTAAAGGAGGTCAGGGTGCAATTTATGTAGCCTCTTGGTAAAGAGGAGATAACCAAATGAAAAGAAAAAAATTGTTATGAAGATATCGATATTTTTTAGATATGTGAAATTTCATATGATGTTTAGGAAGATTTCAATATTTAACAATTAAATTTCACTATTTACTTCACTAGGGAGGATACACAATTTAACAATTTTTATTCTTTGATGTCTGATCAACCAATGCGAAATGTTCATGAAAAATGTGCATTTCTCCGAAATTTGTTTCAAAATTTTCATTGGGGAAAAAAAAGGGGGATTTTCCCCAAATATCGATATTTCTCTCACTTTAAAAATATCAATATATCGACTTCGATATGTTCACCACCAAACCTAAAGAAGGCCTACTTACTAGTAGGTTCCTCTTGAAACAATAAAAAAAAACCCACTGAAAATAACCTCTGGTTAGCCTTAATCTTTAACTTTCTTACTACATTCTTTAATTCCGTTAGTATTAAATCCACTCGTCACCGCTTTCTCACTACAGGTATCAGTTCAAATTCAAATAAAAACCAGTCATCATTGGCATGCTTTGTCCGTCAGAAAGAATGCTCTCTATAATCTACGCGTTAAGCAAGAATAAGTCTGGTGATGCCAAGGAAATCCTTTCAGTTAAAGTAACAAATTACAGCAAGTGAAGTAACTGTACTTCATTTTCTTCACCAATCTCTGGATGAAATAAATAGGCCTACATATTACTATCAGTGGGTAGGCCTACATGTACGAGGAATTACTGTGAAAAACAAGCCTAATAAATTATCACTTGAAATAATAATCAAACAATCATGGATAAGATTAGGATATTTACAATTTTATGAAGATTGCCTTCAAAATTCACCACAAGTGTTATGATAATTACATAGTTAATGAGTACGTTCACGGTCAGAACTGTAATGGTTGAGAAGGCTCTGGAATGCATCAGGTCTGTCAAGGTAATAGTGGCTGTAAAGCGCTTTGAGCTTGCCGTAGAGCGAGGAAAAGCAATATATAAATGCTATCTATTTTTATTATTATTATTATCATTTATCATTATTTTTAATGGTGCCCACAGCCTACCTGGTTGTATCTCTCCAGCTCCTCCATGTTGGGCTTGTAGGCAATGACGGCCTTGTCGTACTGCTGCAGCTTCTTGAGCTGCTCCTCTAGGCTGGAGCGTCCGCTCACGCCAATGGAGGCCACGGCGTCCAGCTGGTTCTCGATCCACTGGCCCACCACGTTGGCCTTGGCGGCAAACTGCCTGCGCAGGCGCTCGTTGTTCTGTTGTCTCATCATCTCCTGCTGCAGGGTGGAGTCCCTGTGGGGCACCAGCTGCTTCACTTCCGACCACTTGTTGGTGATGTCCTGACGAGGGGAAAGTAAAAGAGGGTGTGGATCAGCTTCAACATTTACTACACTTTATTTAGTCAGGGAAATTAACCCCATCCAGATGACATTGCATATTTTGAACACACAAGGAATCTAGAGGCTTAAGTCAAGTTAATACAAAGTGATTGATTAAATCTCAATACAATTTATTGAATTTGATGTACAATTATCATTTCTGCAACAATAAAATACATGTCAAATCTGTGACTAAAAAATGTTTGATTAATACTGACATACAAAAAGAGGCAAGATTCTGTCAGAAACAACCATGTATGTATGGAAATGTATAACAGATGAGAGGGAAAAGGTATCCAATTCCTACCATTGCACAGCTCAGTTTGTTTTGGTTACTTGTTTAAAAAATCTAATAAAAGAGACAGTAGAGGTAAACATAAGAAGGACTTGAAAGTATAGTACATATACATGGTGTATCATGTTATATTGCACTTGTGATTGTGCCTGTGTAGTTTTTATTGCAAAGCACCTAGAGCTTTTTGGATAGGCGCTAAAGAAATAAACTTTATTATCATTACATACACAATTTTGAAATTCTGGCAAAGAAATGAATTGTTTGTATTACATGTGTTTGAGTGTAAAGAGTTAATATACATGTATTCATGTAGACCGTATGATTTATTTTCTTCTGCAATGTGCTTGACACATTTTCATGTCTAAAAACAATTCTTCATGCCTCTAAATGTTCTTCTGGGAACAAAATGCAAGCAACTTCAAAAATGTTGGTGAATTGAGATATTTCTGAGAACTCATGCACATCAAAAGGAAACTTGTCCTTCATTATAAAAAACAAAGATAAGCCACGTAACAAAGTATGACAGAATATTTTTAAATGCATTGTCATTTGTTCTTTTAAAAAATGATAGCTGCTGCTTTCGTATTTCATTTGAAGGCAATGTACATACTTGAATTGGTTTTCGTTTACATTCATTGTTGGAAGCAACTAATATTCAAGCGTACGAAATTAGCCTTGAATAATATGTACTCGGAATGTGATACGATGTGTCTACTTCATGGTGGTACGCCCATTGATCTTGTATTGTAATGTATTGTTGTATACACTTTCTTCATCCCTTCTCGAGGAAATTTGCTTTAGTGTTATGAGCTCCGCTTTTCTCTGAAGCCAACAGCCAGTCGCCACAGAGCAGCTGCGTTTACTTGTATATACTTTGTAAAATGTCCAAAGGTACCAGCCTCCACCACCATAGTGAGTAGTTGAATTGTTAATGACAGAAAAGGACACAACATTGATACAAAACTACCAGATGGAGACCAACAAAAAAAAAAGAAAGAAAAGAAGTAAGGATTGATTGACAAATCACCTAAGACTAAGAAATGTACATAAAGAACGTTCAGTGAAAATAAAAAGCACAGAGGGTTTTTTGGGGTTTTTTTTATATTATGAAAAAGTTATCTCTTGAATGACAGCAATACAACATTGATTCCTATACATGTATGCCTAATTGAATGATATAATGATAACATCAAAACAAGCTCCAGATTGTTCTGTATTCACATTGTAGATTTGAAAAGTTGTCGGTCTAATGTTGTCAAATGTGGAAAAAGAAACAAGACCTCTGAAAACAGAGCATGCAACTATCCATCACCATGAGCTAAAAAAAAGGGAGTCATATCACGAGAATGGAGAGAGAGAAAAATAAACATCCAAAAACCATAATTCTGCGTAGCTATACCTTTCGTAGCTACACATTCAGTATCATTTGGTGTGATATGTTTGTGGTTAACGAGAGTTTGAAGGTTTCTACTAGTATGTATATATATGTGTGTGTGTTAAACATCTAGTTAGATGAGCATGAAAGTGAGACACAGTTGAAAGAGGCATAGAAAATGAGATTTTAAAAGAAGAAAAAACATCCAATGATAGAAGAAAAGGGGCATGTTCTTCTCTTCACACAAATTGACATGCATGATCATACTCATACAGAGTGAAGCAAAATGTGACAACAATACAAATTCAAAAGCTGGACCTTGGATTGAAGCATAAAGGGTAGACAAATTGTTTGAACTTCTCTTTACAAAGCAAACATTTACTTTACATTGTATTTTCAAGTTACTGGTCGTGCCGATAGTCTCATCTTGAAAATGATGTCATGTGTGTAGGCCTACTGTCATGCAATGTTACAGTTTTAGAAATGTACTGTATGGACACAAAATAAAAAATGTCCTCTTCGGAGTCCAACACACAGAGCTTGTTGACAACAATAAACTTGTACACACAACATAGAGCTAGCTTTGCAGAAATACAAGAAAAAGACTACATGTACTACTACCCAATAGATTGGAGAGAAAACTTGCAGAAGGCTTACCGATGAAGCGCCAAAATGTGTGTATGCATTAGTTAATTCAGCTTTATTTCAGCCATATTTCAAGGTCCATCATGGATGTCTTTCATGCACTTTTTCTTTACATAGGTTTGTTTAATTCTTTTATCTGGAATGTGAATTTGAAAATGTTAAGGAGAGTGAATAGAGATTAAGGGGTAAAAAAAAAAGAAAAAAAAGAGGAGCCTTGATGAAACATGCGAAAATGCAGATTTTTCCACACAATAGTTCTGTCTGTCTTCCTTGTTTCGGTGAAGAATGAAATGTCATGAAACATATGAGTGGACACTGATTTATTGTTATGACAAAGAGACACAGAGACATGTTAAAATAGACATAAATCTAGACACAGGCCATGCAGATCATTATGTTAAAAAACAGTTTTTTCCTTGTCCTCATATATTGTAAATGCTCAAAATGAAGAAAAAAAGGTTGTCATTATAATGATGTTCTCTAGTTTGAGCTTGTTATGAAACAATTCTAGTAAAAAAAACTACCTCTTCACTTTTAAAATTAAAGATATTATCTGCTGAGGCAAATAAGTATGTTAGATTTACTTAATCCATTAAAATAAAAAAAATGTGTTTGAATTTTCTTTAAGGTTTTTGAAAAGAAACATATAAATTGAAGACTCTTGAAAAGATAGGAAACAACAACAAAAAATAATTAATAAATAAAATAAACACTAATTAATAGCTAGTAAATAAAACTGTTGACTTTGTGAAAGGTGTGCATGGCCTGTGTGTAGCACGATGACGATGACGACAGTTAGCGTTGACCTGCGGTGATAGGATCTCCACCCCGCGAGAGGGAAGGAAACAGCCCAGACCCTGCTAGCCTTCGCTTTGAGAGAAGCGTGGTGAGAGAACACTTACAGACTCATACTAACCTCCTAGAGCCAGCACCACAAACAGGGGAAGGAAAACAAATGGGTGGTGGTAATGAAAGGAATCTTGCAAGGGCTAACATAAGTAGTACACATGTGGCTGCAAAGTCAGTCCCAAACACACTCAAACCTTTTCAACAAACATTTTTTTTCGGGGGGGGGGACAAAAAACCTCTTGCATATGTTGTTTCTACTTATTTCTTTATATTTTTTATAGTATGCACTGACCCATACCTTTTATCTAACAAAATCAAAAGCAGTGTTATTAATGAATATTATGTAATTACAGTTCCAATTTTACCAGGTTTAGCTTTACTTCAAATCCAAAGCAACCTGCATGTGTGTTATTTTCACTTCAATACGTACAGGATTTGTCTAACCAGTTCAATCAGAAACTGATATCTCTTCTCGAAAACTATGAAAACGTGATAATCATCTCTCAAACTGACACTCCATTCTTCAATAAGTGTGTTGTGGCTACAGTAGGGTCTGGTAGGTTGTTGTACACCATATTTGAATGGTTAGAAACAAAGGATGAAAAGCAGGCAAGTCGTGAGGAAGTGGCTCAGGGTTCTTTACATAATGGAATAGTAATTGGAAGCCGAAGCCCAAATCTACTTTTCACGGGTGGCATTCGCAGGCATGGTTTCTTTTACTTCAGAACCAGGAGCAGCGAAAATGGATATATATCATAGGTCATAGTATCAGTTTGGTCTGTTGTTATTGTGCTATCTTACAACAACAGCAATGGAACTAGAATCAGTGTACAACTCCATGCAAATAATAGTGTCTCCAATGCTTATTGAATATTATATTGTAGTATCATTCACAAACAGTATAATCATGATTCACAACCTAAGTGTAAGTCATTGTTAGAACTGTATTTGAAAAAAATGATAATAGTGGGTAGTAAAGGAGGGATGTATTGAATAATCTTGCTCTGAAATAAGATCCTTATTTACAGTAGTACATGTATTGCACACGCTAAATAGCACACTACTGGCAGAGAAGTTTGCAAAAAATCTGTCAAAATCAAAAGGATGAAAAAACAAGCTGTCTACAAAGTCCCAATGGCTGAGAAGAACAAAATCATAAACAGCCCCAAGCATTTGAAAAACAAACAAAAGCTAAACGTAGGATCGCTTTACATGGTGTCCCAAAATCAAAATGTGCATTTAACAGCCTGTATGTTGTTGTTGTGAGCATTCTATCTTTACCATTGACACCCTCTGATAGTCTCATAAGTGCACAGATTATAGCAGTGCCTTTACTAATAAGTTGTCTACTGTGTTAACTTGCAACAATATCTTCAGTCGTGATTATCTACATTCTGTTGATTTTGTCCCATTTATACTTAAGAACATATGCAAGATGGCACATTTACATAGAACTTCAGTGCTTGCGTTTTATTTATAGTTCATGATTCTGAAAGTCCCTTCAACAAACTACTCTATGCCCAGCCTTTTTACCTTCTTCTTCTTCTTCTTCCTTGTAATCAAGGCTTTTTACCAAGTTAATCACTTGGGTGGCATGTTGACATGACTATACATTTCAAAACAATTTACTTGTCTTATTGGTCTCTAAAAGTCTTGGATATCTCGCTACCGTTTACGACGATGTTGTTACTAACCCTCTAACCCTAACCCTCTAATGTTTGACAGGTGAAATGTTGATACTACAAGTCTCAGCAAATAGGAGGTAAAGACAATAGGACAAGGCCATGTGTGTGCGAGGACTGAGTGTACCTGTGCATGTAGGGTGGTGTAAGGGTTGTCGGGCGGTGTGATGCCAAACTGCTGTCCCAGGCGGGTGACCTCCTGCACCAGTCCCAGGATGGTAGAGTACTCCTTGTCTGCCTCACCAAGGGTGGCCTTGAACTGCTCATGGGCATCAATCAGGCCCTGGGGGGATGCCACAGTAAGTAACAATACTTCTTACTTACTGGAGTTTTGACTTTTTTAACACCCTAGTGTAGGGGGTTATGTAATGTAATGGGAATTTCAGCTACATTTTTGGAAACAAAATAATTGTTCGAATCTTCAAATCAAAGCTAGGCCATGTAAGAGGTGTTACCAAACATTATTATTATAATACTAACACCCATCTGTAATAGGACTGAGTGGATAGCTGTAGAAACTACCCACACAACCAATTTCCAGAATCACAAACGGTATTCGAACCAGGGTCACCCATTTGGAGACCAAACGAGTTACCCAACATGTTAACAGTTCGGAACTTCACAAATTAAACTATGTTTGTTGATATTCTCAGTCAAAACACTGATTTTCTTCACAAAATATTCACTACACATATCAAAAGGTGAATGCATGCCCAGGTTTATTGACAGCATAACATTACTGGTGATTTCCTTATCGCTATCTGTGTCTTGATATTTGCAACAACAATAAAACAATATGAAAGATATAAAGGTAGAAGATAAAAAGGTAGAAGATAAAAAATTAGATGTAGTTCATCTATCTCGCTACATGTATTGAAAGTATTGTATGTAGTATCCATCTACCAAATCTGTACAAATTCTCAACAAATAACAAAATTACAGCTCTGAACTTTCAAATGAAATAACAAGACAATGCATGTAGTAGTATAATTTACAAGAAGGTTGTTGTACACCATGTTTGAATGGTTAGAAATAAAGGATGAAAAGCAGGCAAGTCGTGAGGAAGTGGTTCAGGGTTCTTTACTATAATAGAGTAGTAATTTAATACTGATAAGTAGGTTTCCCATCACACCCCCACATACCTGCACTTCCTCTGTAGTGTGCACAATGAACATGTCCAGCAGGTCCTCCTTGGCTCCATCCATCCAGTTGTTGAAAGGCTGAGAGAGAATAATAATAATAATCTATTACTAAGAAGAAATGTCTTCACATGAAAGGCTTTTTTCAGGGCCACCAAGAAATTATATAAAGATATGAGCTGCATTAGGAATTATGTACAGGTTTACGTGGACACACTTAGAATGACGAACTATATTTGGTTAATCCTC
>JAUELK010235171.1:0-17838 GCA_031471215.1 Gastropteron pacificum | reverse complement strand
TCCCACCATGGTTGTTTGTTTGTGAATGTATTCAGAACATTGTGAAACCAATTTACCCTCATGGGATAATAAAGAATAATCTCATCTTATCTTATCTTACCTTATACAGTTACTACTGCTCAATTCTTTCCATATATCTATGAAAACTCGTAGACATTAGACAAGGTCTTGAACTTCCTAGCACCTCAGTGTCAGCCATTCTGATTCCCAAAGACATATTTCAATCCCAGTTCATCATTTACAAAGTAAACTCATTAAAAGAATTGCTATTGAAACAGATGCATCATGTATATATGCATGACATGGATATGAAGATGTAAATGGTTTTGACACTAAAAGTTTGGTTATGCTGTGTGCTTTTCAGGCCTGTGTCTAATAGAGTCTGGAGAGTCCTTCAAACACCTCGCAGAAATCAAATACAACTTGGAGGACAATGTCAAGCAAAACTTTCTAGATCCTTTGAACCAGCTACAGAACAAGGACCTCAAGGAAGTCAATGTGAGCTGCTTTGACAGAGCTAAGACAGTGTCACAGCCTAGTGAATGCCACTAGTAGACACCACAGAACCTTTCAGCAAGAAAGAGAACTCTAATTTATTTGAAATAATTAGTAGTACTAGGCTTGTGTTGATTAGCATTTATTGCTGTTAATTTTGTTCTTAAGAAATAAATGTAGACTTACATGAACAAACTTTTGCCTCCCAGAGTCTTGAAATAATTGAGAATTACTGTCGTCATCGTCATCATCATCATCTCAGCTGTCATTGTTGTCATCATCATCATCATCATGCCTAATGGACCTTTTTACATTTATCATCATAGACATTGAAGTTTCTACACATTTAGGTTACTTTGTATTATTCAGCATCATCGGAAGAAGCTATCTGGTAGAAGGCTTGACTTTGACTGTAAAAGGAGGAAGAAAGACAAAGGTATGTCACTGAGACACAAAAACTTGTATGGTTAGTCACCCACTGGTGTTGTCTTTGAGTGAGTCTTTAATTTCATTTGTGTGTTGTGAAGTGGCAGACACTTTAGTTAGGACTTTGTCCAAATTGATGGGACTCTTTTGGGGGGGAAATGCTCCTTCTTTTTTTAATCGTAGGTTGCTGTGTGAGTGAGTTTCATAATAGTTTGGAGCAGATTTATAACAGATAAAAAAATAAAGATCTGCTTACCGCTTTGATCACACAGAAAAGTGCAAGTCTCAAGTCTCAAGTGACTTTGACAATGCTGGTCCATAGTACTGGTTAGAGGAAGATACCCAGACCATGGTAACATTCTGTTCACAAGCTAAGATCTATCATACTCAGCTAGACAGACTCAATCTTTGTTATCTAAAGTTTAGTAGCATTGTCTAGCTTTTGTACCAATCTCCACAGAGGTAAAGAAGGCAAACTTTGTCACCTTCTTATGTTCTACATCTTTTTACCTTTTATTCAAATTCATCACTACATTTTCACCTCTTTCCATTTGGAGCCTTACCTTTGTAGTTATATCTGTTACTTAGTTTCCACCAATTCACTACTAACATGATAGAGCATAGTTTTCATACATTCTAGATATGTATGCAGTTTCAATGCAGTCACAACATAAATATCTAATGGAGCAATGGCTGTTGATAGACACATTTGAAATCCATGTGTACATTTTGATCATTAATGATTTATAGAAGCTACTACTGCAAGTATTCTGAAGCACTCCTATAAACTGTTCCTCTAAGCTTCTGCTACTATATTGAAATATTGCTTAGTCATCAATATTTATTGCTGTAGATACTGATCAATGTGTCAGAAAGAGCTGGAGGGTAGCCATAAATAGCTCCTATAACTTGCTTTTGTGAAAAGGATATTAAGAGATAAATATTGTTATCATTGATTATCATATTGTTGTTGTTGCAGCATTTACTTTTCCTTAACCTAAAAAAAGAAAATGTACCACTTTTGTTTTAAGAGTGATTTCTTCTAAAAATGTTTTATTCCTCTCCTTTTCATATCCCACTTTCCCACCAATAGGAGGTAAGGTCCCTTGCATCTCTTTTTCCTGGTCATGTTCTTTTCACCTTTTACTTAGTACCTCTGGAAAATTGTGTTTGCTTGTCATTAAAATGTTATGAAATGGTATCCATTTCTGAATTTCATTTTTAGTGAAATGATCAGCATTGCCTTCAGTGAAATGGCAGTAACAAGTTTTTTTTTAAAAGAACAATTTGAAAATGTATTGAGTTATATTCTATTTGCCACAGTCTGTATCCCTCATTGTGGATTAGTGAGCCAGAGCACTTGTTCAGATGTCAAATAACTGCATTAAACAAAACCTGTTTTCTTTCCAATAGTCTTCACTGAGTCATCATTTATCATCACAGAAGCAACCTGGGCATAAACTGTTTTCTTAGATGGTACACATGAAGTTTGAGCCTTTTATTTCAGTCCATAAAAAGATTTCAATGACCTCACTCATATGTTGATAAGCCCTTATTAATTTCAAGTCGTCAACACCCATCACATATTGACAGTCTCTTTAAAATGTGACAATCCTATTGCTCTCTATGTGCTTAGTCAATTCTGTAAATGTGTTTTTGTGAGTCTGTGTGGATGGATATGTGTGGAATACATGTATTTTGTCCATCTCTCCAGTCCTGAGCAACCATAGCATCTGGGACTGGTTGTAGTAATAGCTGCTTTCTCTTCTATAAACACCTTGGTAACCTGTTTGGCAATCCTTGGCACTTAGTACACTGAGTAGGTTTCTAAAGGCTACATGTGAACTTCCAAGATAAAGACAGATCCTAAGCTTTCCATAAAAGCAAATGCAGTCTAGTCAATTAACCTAACATCATGAGAAAACATTTTTATGTTGACATTTATGTCATATTTAAATTGCAAACTGTAGGTTATATGTTCTTCATTTGCCAAGTAGTGAATACTCTGCTTTCCAGACTTCAGTACTACATACATGAATGGATCTTGCCATACAATAAATTGTTGTATTACACCTTAAACATTCATTCAAAGGTCAGTGATTTGTAGTTGAGCCTGTCTCCAATGGTGCTGACAAAAATTGGACAAAATGTGGTCAAAATTCAAATTGTGCAAAAATCTTCCCATTCCCAGTAGTGATTTCCTGATAGCAGAACTTGTATGACAGAAGATTGTTTGAAAGCGGGAAAATGCGATGGATTCACTCGTGACGCTGACAAAAATAAGCATGCATGAAAAGCTAGGCCTTGCCTTTTTAATACTCCTTAACTACTAAATGTTGGACTAAGCTTTGTTTTATATAGCCCCAATGAAAAATTGGACATTATTGTCGGCAACATTTTCAAAAATGTGGTGACCTGACAATAATTCTGAAAATGCAGTGCAGAGCTGTTTTTAGCCATGGAGAATTGTTTTCAATCACTAAAACAGTACATGTATATTGTACTGTTATGATGTATACACTCTGGTGTATCTTAATCGCTTCGAATCTAGAATTCGTGTGACGATCGTGACCTGACAAAAATTGTAAAATGGCCAATGTTGTCTAAATGACAAGACCAAATTCCTGTCATGGCTGATTTTCTAACACCTGAGATCCTGGATAGTAGTCCCCAAAAGCCAGAAACTGTATGTACCCACAGTTTTGAATTCCGCCTAAATGAGCGATTGGACATCCTGACAAAGTTTTTAAATCAAGAACGATTATCATGTCCCTCTGTAAGACTTAACAATAAAATGCCAATCTAAACTGCTAAGGTTATTATTCTCAGTCCATAGATCAATTTTTAATTTGGTTTTACTTGCAAGATCTAAAAATCAAAAAAAAAGCTGACAAAAATGTCACAATCACCACACACATTTTGTTTATGTTTCTAACTCTAAAAATCTTGAGAGCATCGAATCTGATTTTACTTCAAAGTAGCTATTAGATCTTTACAATCAAAATTTGTCTTCATTATTCATTAAAGTTGCTAGGGATGGGCCTTATCTTTTCTTGCATACCAGTTGTTTGTTTGCCACCATCAGATTGTCCCCATTTTATGCCCATTTTTGCCCGTTTTTCGGACTTTATTTTATCATAAAATCCATACCAATCGAAATAACACCCTGATTTTATCTTATGTATCTCTCCAACTCTTCCTGAGCACATTGATGCCCAGAACTGCCAAGTTTGACTCACGAGTAACCATCTATTTATCTATGCCATGTCAAATTTCGTCACCTTTTGAGACAGGTTCAATTAGTAATTAGATTACTAAGATAAAAACTTTGGACCTAAAACGACTTGTGCCTGTATTGCATTGTGGTTGGTTAGCAATACAATAATTTCAATTTCACAGTGTTCTTTGTACATCATATTTTACCATCTATTAGAAGCTTTTTTTTACTTCGATAGTCACTTTCCTCGTGAAACAAGAGTTCAGATGGCTCACATACTATATTGCTAACAGTATATGTATTCAATTTTTTGTGTTTGCAATATGCTTATTTCACCCACTGCTTCTCAAACGTGAGTAACTTATTCTGTTTTTCGTAAGGCTTTGTGGAAACATCCCCCCCCCCTACCGCCCTGCTCTCCCTTTCTGTTTACAGCCTCTCCGACTGTTGTCCTGTCATTTTATCTTTAAGACAGAAATGTTGTTTCCTATACCATGCATGACTGGATGTATTTCTTTTATTTTCTTTTAAGATTTGTGTTGTTGTTTTGTCAAACTTTGAAAGTTAGGCAACATGACTTTTGAGACAAATACTCTACTACTATCTTTGTTAACTGTTTTACCTTCCTTTGTTTCTTCATATCTAGCTGCTGGAGGTAGTATACCAATGTGACATGTCTGGTTCTCACAGCTTTCTGTTATCATTACTGACTTTTTTTTGGTCCAAACATGCGCATTTTATTTACAGTGTCTTTGTGGTCAGAAAACAGCTCGATCTGCAGCTTCACTAAATCTCCTCAATTTTCATTTATTTATTCACTATTCAGAATCTATGTAAATTTGTCTCTGTGTTGTATAATGTCTTTCCTAATAATTAATAAGGAACAATTAGATCTACAAATGTATTTTCACTAATATGTTAAGTGATGAAATTCCAGTTACCAGTAATTTTACTCAACTTATGCCAAGTGAATTTGCCTACATGAGGAGGACTAGTGGATTGCTTCATCCTGCATGTCAGAGTCATTGGTATTGATACCACACTGCTTATTATTTATCGCATGGTTGGTGCAGGGTCTTTGTATGTTTGAATGTTGTTTGGGTTATCGTTGTTGGTTTTTTTTTTATCTTTTTTTTTTGTACGCACTCTCACTGTGAATAAGCATGAAACCACACTGAATGGAAACATTTTGCAAACTGCAGACCTG
Source organism: Gastropteron pacificum (assembly GCA_031471215.1). NCBI lineage: Eukaryota > Metazoa > Mollusca > Gastropoda > Cephalaspidea > Gastropteridae > Gastropteron > Gastropteron pacificum. The sequence continues at coordinate 12,493 of JAUELK010235171.1, read as the reverse complement.
CCAACCGTCCCTTTAATCCTGAGCCTGTCCCGATTTTGGATCTTGAAATTAACTTTTGCATTTTCATTGAAAGGAAATTGTGCCCAAGATAGATATGCCAGCATTTAAGCTTTTTGGTGGTAAGTAGTCGTCTTTCGGGTCTTGTCACCTTTTTAGTTTTCAAATAGTTGGCAGGTCTGAAACTGATGTTCTTTTACAATGAATGTGTCAGGTAACGCTTTGATAAATGTAAGAGTTTAAAAAATTTGTATTTATGCAGTCATCAAAATAGGCCTTCACTCTAGGACATGCTTGATATGGTAGAAAGAAAGGCAGATCTTTAGGTGATTTGGTTATGTCTGATAGAATGTTCACCTTTAAATGGTTTTCAGTCTCTGCTGTACTGCATTCTCATGAATACCTAGTCTAGAATTTCTGTCATGTGCCACCCAATCGATGAACAAATTCCAAAACATTGCATGTGGTTGGCTGGCATGAAAAGGGGTTGTTCAGTTCATCAGCCTATTTACACATCGTACAATTTCACTTGATCTGGTGGGTTTTTTTTGTTTATGTCCTGAGAGTTTGATCTGCGCATCTTCATCGAGAACGAAGAAGTAGTTTGCTTTTGTTTTGTTGTTTTGTGGGTTTTTGCAGTTCATTGAAAAACAAAAGGATAGACCCAGTGGTGTCTGAGAAATACACTATGATTTCGCTTTGTTTGTTTGTTTGTTTGTTTGTTTGTTTCCCTGAATTCATTATTATTTTTAATATTTTTACTCAGACATCTGGGTTTGTTTTTCTAGTTCTTTGGCAGATCTCCAAGATAGTGTAGAAAAAGAAACCGTACTTCTTCTTATATACAAGAAAACTAATTTGTACATGGTGTACATGCAAATGCTTGCAGATTTGTTTCATTAAATCAGTGCTTGGATATATATTGAGATGTGTACACAAAGTGACATAAATATACACATACTTATTATCATGGCATGCTTCTCTTTCTTCTACTAGAATTAACAACTTGCATCTCTTTTTATGTCAAAGAACAGTCCATACAATCAATTGACTGCTGATGCTGATACTGCTTTATTCATTTATCTATTTGCCCTGCCTTTCAACAATGTTGTCTGGGTGTTTTCAATTGACTTGTTATTGGATATGTGAAAAAGTAGTTAGCTTGCACCTTGGTTGTTATGTGCTCTCCATGATGTCATGTCATCAAGCATGTAAGTCCTTGGTATAAGATGAACCTTTGTTGTATTGTAGGAGGATTTATCACCCACAAGATTAGACACTTTGCCAACATATTCTTTAAATGAGATATAGAATGAAGTGTTTTATATTGAACACACTTTGGGCACAGGATATGTGGGCTGGATTACCTGAAAGGAAATGAATCTACATATTTAATACGGATATACAATGACTGAATAACCGATTTGATGGTATTTGTCTCATTTAACTCACTATATGATTTAAATCCTTGAGAGAATCCTTTTTTTTTTTAAATCAAGCAATACCATTGTAGTTGCCATTACTAATGGTTTAGATTATCAGGGGTTCACCTCAGTTTTAAAACTTATACTTGCTGGTTTCTGCTATGAAATAATGTTTTGTTTACATGCTGCCAAGCCCTATTCAGATGTGTATCACATATTGTGCTCATTTATTTCAATAGGTATAGAAAAGCAGACTTGAACATTGCTTTGCTCTCTGCAGGTTCCAACATAACAGAGGAAGAACTAAGGATAGCTGAAGACAAATTTGAGGAATCAAAGAATCTGGCAGAGAATGCTATGCATAATGTTTTAGAAAATGAGGTATGTTGTTTACAATCATTTAATAAGGAATTGTTACTTTAAAATTTTTTGTATCTTGAATGGGAACCAGCTTAGTCTAAGATAAAGAGAAAATAGAATGTTCATCCTAGAGACTGAATGAATGCCAATACTTTAACATAACTGATTCTTAAAACACAGTTAGTTACATTTCCACTGCTGCATATACTACTTTTATTATTAGGCCCATCGCAAAAATGTATACTGAAGACCTGCTTAAATTATGGTGTGCATGGTTTTCAAGTAAGATACAACTTTTGGTGTGTCAGCAGCTCAGTAATTTGACCATGCTGTCTCTTGTTTGTCCCATACCAGCAGGTCAGTAATTTGACCATGCTGTCTCTTGTTTGTCCCATGTCAGCAGCTCAGTAATTTGACCATGCTGTCTCTTGTTTGTCCCATACCAGCAGGTCAGTAATTTGACCATGCTGTCTCTTGTTTGTCCCATGTCAGGTGGAGTACATCAGCCAACTCCAAGCCTTCATAGAGGCTGAGGTGGACTACCACAGGCAGGCCCTCAACACTCTGCAGTCTTTGCTGGACACTTTAGAGCAAAAGTGAGTCACACCATAAAGGAAAGGATTAAGGGAGTTTATAGACCACTTTAAGAGACATGATCTCAGTAACAGATAAGATGAACTTTACTAATACATTGACATGGACATTTGTTTATACCATGAGTTAACTAATGAATCAAATGCTGTTTTTAAAATTAAATGGAAATTCTTTTTTTCCCCTCAAACCGGAATCTGTGTTTTCCCAATCTTTCTCTATATATGCAAGAGACAGCTTTAGGATGGAATTTCTTAGGATGTGTTCTCTTGTGTTTTGTATAATCTCATACACTTTCACCACAGGCGCAATGAGGCTGCCAATCGCCCTCGCTCTGAGCGAATCCCCAAACCTGTTGGCTCATCTAGAATCACAAATCGCAGTGATTCTCCAAACTCGTATGAGGAGCCCAAAGAGTTCACTGGTGGTGAGATGGACAGCTATGACTTCAATAATGTGCAAGCTCCAAGTTATCAGTCCGGTAAGGCTTCACAATTCCTTTATAATTATATATAAGTTAATCTACAGATCAACTAAGAACATTATACACGGATGAGGAAAACTTTGCAATTGTTGTGAATGTTTTTGTGTTGTTAAAATCTATACATCATGTAGCAAAAAACGTTTAAATGTTATTTCTTCTTTTTCACGTATGCCAATATTTTTGGTAACCTAGCCTTCACCTTGCTGTGTGCTATTTTCAGCATGTAAATGTGTCAGTATTCAACGTAATTATATTCCAAACCAATACTCATATTATGTATTGTGCTTTAATAGCTGCAAGACATATGATTAACTTGCTCTCTCATTTCTCTACTGTAACAAGGATATGACCAATATGATCAGGATCCATTTGGTTATGCTGGTGAGACTTGATATTGTAGAGCTGCTTTTTCTCTAACTTCTTCCAGATGTTGTGATATTTGGTTGAGGAAACTACTTTGGTGATTGACATTGTAACTTTGTAGCTGGGCTTTTTTGTTTGTTTCAATGCACATTCTGTCTGTTTTATGTTTGTTTAATGTATTTTAAAGTACACTGATGCACACTGTGCAATACATGAATTGTATATCAACTAATTGTCCATCTAGACCCAATAATACATTAAGATTATAATAAAAATAAGAAGAAGAAAAGAAGGAAAAGGAAAATTTGGATAATAAAATCAACAATTTATTATTATTGTTTATTACTAGCATGGTTCCCCGTAGGAGGGAGAGAGGGAGGGAGAGAGAGGGAGGGAATCCAAGTTAGAGTGAGGTGGAGATGGAGGGAGATAAAGTAGGAGAGGGGGAGAGAGAAGGAGAGTGAGGGATGGAAAAGGAAGGAGGGAGACAGAGAAAGAGAGAGAGAGGAGGGGGGAAGGGAGATGGAGGGGGAGTGAGAGAGATGGGGAGACACACATAGAGGGAGACAGAGGGAGAGAAAAGGGAAAAGAGAATGGAAAGGAAGGAAGAGGGGGACTTCATTTTGTAAGAAATCACTCAACACAGATCTCAGATTAGACATAGACAAGAATGACATTAACATGAATCAAACACATTTGTCTACCAAATTGAGGACAAGTGTATTGAGTTTAAAAGGTATTGTAGACAGAGAATAGGAGATGTGTGATTTGCATGCAGGTCTCATATATGCTGACAGGGGTCGATGTCTTTATCACAGTTATCAATCAGTGAAAGTACTCATGATCAAGGGAACATAGAATGTGCACTTAAACAAAACCTATGTTTTTCTTTCCAATCAATCTTGATTCTCATTAGTAATTTATTAGTAATTCCACGCAAAGGTAAGGCCAGTCAAAGGAACAGTACATGTAATTATGTTTCACTACTTTTGTTTGCTGGTTCCCAGTTGTTTACAGACTTTGTTCTTTGTGCTTTTTTTTTCCATGTTTGTTTTGTTGTTGCTTTGAGTTGGTGTGTCAAATTAACCTATTAGCCTAATTGGAGTAGGCTAGGCAAGAATCAAGTCTAGATAGATAGGGCCTGACATCTGAGGAATATGCCATTTTTTGGGCCAAAATATGTAAAAATGTGCCACAAAAAATGTAAAAATATGCCATAAAATTATGTCAGGAAAAATGCAATTATGCGACAGTACAATCTGACATCTGCTTAAAAAGGGTGAAAATTATGAAGGAAAATATCGGGAAAAAAAGTCACCAAATATATTCAAAAATTGAAAAATAATGCAGAAAAAAAACCTTAGAAGGAACTTGATTCCATACATTTTTAAAAGGCAGCCCTTAAAGTAAAAACAAAAATTGATTACACATTCTTGAAAAACTGTTAGTATCGGGCTTACCTCTTACATATTTTTCAATACCGTACTTTCAAGACATTCCTAGTAATTAATTACTGCGTCGTCAATAATTGTGCCGTCCTGATTTTATCAGTATTATACCTCTGCTCTACTCCATGTCAACAAATGCATCGCAAAGTGCAACAAATGTCCTTTCAACTCGCAACACTGATGTTTTTATTCATTATTACTTGTGTGTTGGGCTCCGGGTACTGCTATATAACTGGGATCTATATCAAGATCTATAAAAAATATAACAAACTGTGTTTAATTGATAAAAAATCAATCATACAAATCTCTTTTCAGTAAGAAAAAGAAAAAAAAGGAAGTCTCTATATATAGGGGCCTAGCTGTATATATCTATATCTAGTTCTTTTTTTAAAGAGAAGTAAAATCGATTTAGTCCAGATTCTTTATCGTCTCTATTCAAAAAATGTCCCGTACATTTTCTATTTCTTTATATTTTGTCAAAATGCGCCTGTGCAGATCATCATCATAACACTTTTAAAAGTAACTAGGAGTAGGCCTATTGGCATTCTTGTACCTAGATCTAGAATCGTATACAGTATACTATACAGTAAACAGTTCAAGTACAAGTACAGTAGGACAGTATTTGGCCCTACTGTGTATAGCTCTAGATCTGCTCTAGACACCTATCATGATGGCTGTTACTTTTATCAAAATCGGAAATTGTATATCTAGTCCAGTTCTAGACCTATTCAACCCGAGAACCACGAAGAATATTACTGACATTGCATGTAATTGAAATGTAATGCAGAATAGTAAGTAGAGATACCGCTAACTATATTTGTGTACTGAAGCAGCCTTACACAATTTTTCGTGTTTTTCAATAATTTCATTATTTAACCAAAAAAAGAAGAAAGCCATGGATTTTTGTAAACAAATATGCGGCCTGCAAATGCAATATGCTGAAACGCTAAAATATGTGGCTGCATATATATTCCGCAGATGTCAGGATGGAAAGACGAGTTTTGTTTGGTGTTGGTTTTCGGGGGGTTATAATAATTTTTCTTTTAATGTAATGTTATTATTGGCCTTGCTCATCAGAGTGTTATTTTTTAGGAATTCGCTGTTAATTTACACAGTTTGCATTGAAATCTTTCCTTGATCCATTGAAGTAGAGGAACATATTTTGCAAAAACATATTCTTCTCATTTTGATTAAATGATTGGGCCCACACCATGGAATGCTTTAGATGTAGGCCTATTCATGTTTGTGCTTCTAACCATTTTGCTGTATCATATTCCAAGTGTATTTTGTGATGTTTTGTTTTATTCCATAAACTTTTGCATTGACTAGCATATAGAGACATTGCATTTGGAAAAAAACTCTTCTATTGTTGAAACCCATTCTTGTCATTGTTGTGATTTTAATTAACTGTTTTCTTTTTTTCATCTTTATTCAATGTTCATTTATTTGTCTTTATCTCTGCAGGTCTGGGTATTACTATTACTGTGTCTATCTTCATTCATAATGAATTCCACATCATATTGCATTTAGAGAAAATGGGATATGTTGTCTAATTGTATAGAGACTGCTTGTATTGTAATATGAATATATTTTTTCTGATTGCAGTAAATTTAAAAGACATGTAATATCCAGATAAGAGTGTAGGTCAATTGGACAGTTATCAAGTAGTTCTGCTTTTTAGGAGTTTGGCTTGTTGTCCTGTAGATTACTGTGGCAAAGATGCAACCAAACATTATTTGTTATGTAGCCTACTACCGGTATGAAGAACATACTATGCACCACTTTTTTTTCTTTCGTTTTTACTCAAAGATGTAAGTGACTTAAACACAGATGTCTCCTGTAATTGTATTCTCAGTGCCTGACACTAGGAAGAAACCCCAGGCCAGAGCCCTGTATGACTTTGTGGCAGAGAATGAAGGAGAGATGGCTTTCCAAGAAGGAGAACTCATTGACCTTATCAGCCAAGTATGTATAGTTAACTTAACATTAACATACAATCTCCCCCATACCAAGGCAAGGCAACAAGTACAAATTATCTGTCTCAGATGCTCCATCCAGAGTGATATAGCTTTCTTGTGCAGAGTGAGCTTTCACTTACCTTTGTTGCTACTGAACCTTGCACAATTTGATTGACACTTGTCAGCCAAAGGTGATTCCAGGAATCCATACATAGGAAGTTGAGCAATCATGACAGTTCTGGTATCAAACATAGCCTCCGTCTCCAGGGGGGATGTTACTGTGTTTTTCCACCTCAGTGGGCTAGAACCCACTCAAAGATTAATCAAAAGTACTGAACTTTTTATTATCATTTGTTTTACATACATGACCATCACAAGAATTGAAAAGGGCATTTTTTTTTTAAATGTATTTTTCTTATTGTTTTGTCTAGTCTCATTTCACAAACAGCACTTCCGTATTTGTCCTGTTTCCCAGGTGGATGAGAACTGGTATGAAGGCTCTATCCATGGCCAAGTGGGCTTTTTCCCTATCAACTATGTGGAAGTGGTGAACCCTCTGTGAGTGTCAGCCCAGCACCATGCAAGCCCCAGGCCAACCACCACTGCCTTGACCAACTGATTGATACCTCTTCTTTGCGACCACTCAGCTCTTTTAGTGCATGCGCCTGCGTGTAAAAATTGTCAAATAAATGGATGTGTAGATCTATCAGTTTACGACCTATGTGTGGATTGGTGGATTCTGTTGCAGTGCTAAAGCTCTTTTCAAATTGTATACCTACCACACATGTTACTGTACAATTGGTTGATTTTTCTATCATTGTGCAAGATTTATTGAATACTGACTTTGAATTTTTCAGTGTCTTCCACTAGTTTTGTCATATATAGATTCAGTTGAGTGGGCTCAATTAACTTACAATATGAGTGAGAAATTCTATCTTGTACTCATAGATGAATGTTTGCATGTTATACAGATGAAAAGTATTCTCAAAAGCGGCTGTGAACGTATAAACTGAGTGAGCTGTCAGTATTTTTGTGAAAAGGTCATTTTGTCTCTTAGATTAATAAATAAGCCAATTAACATTACAGCAATCTATGAAGACATGTCAAAAGGAACTTGCCAACTCATGTTGTACACTACTTAATTAAAACTCATACTGTAGCATAAACATGCATTCTCATACCTGAATATGAAGGAAAGGCTTTTCTGAATGTTGAATGTCCTTGGTGAGAGGTAAGTATCTTGTAATTTACTAAAGATGTCCTGTTCACCTTTCAACACTTTCTAAAAATATGTTAAAAGCAATCAAGATTATTGTCATGTTACACTTTGATAAAGTCAACACAAATGTTATGTTGGATGGAGGGACATCCATTAAGAAATTTGTGAATTCCATGGACGTGAAAATTGCCTGTAGAACATTAAAGGCTTTGTTATTTGTCTTGAGAGGCGTGGACATGCTTCAAAGCGGTTATACCAGCAGTTTCAGGAACCATGTGGATCATGCATACTGCTGATGTATACAAAATGTGCTACTTATCACCATTGTTAATGAGCATACAGTTGGCCTGTGCCCCTGGACATTGCTCTAGGTACCACCTCTACCATCCACACTTTGAGTTTATTCAAGTTTGCACAGTAGTCTTTGTGTAGTACCATGAACCCCTTGCACTTGGCACCCTTGCATTCATAGCTTGATATCCTTTTGACGGGTTCAGTTTACTGTGTATTGTTTGTAATGGTTACCTCTGTCTCAATTTCAGCTGATTAGTAATCTTGTTCCATTTTGTTTCTTTGGTTGGTTTTATTATTTGTTTGCTATAGTTTGTGTATCAATGTTGGTAGCAGACTATAAGTCTTTCTTGTTGTCCAATTCACTATACAATACTTGCTCTAGCATTCCGTCTAAAGACTTTCTGCATATCTGATTTTGTAGTTAAACAGAATTCATTGTGTAAATATACACATTTGACTAACAATGTATCACAATCAACTGTTGGTGTTTCAAATGCTATAGGTAGAGTTAGAAGTTAGATCATTAATGAGAACACATTTTCCTCAGTATGTAAACATGTCTTAAGCATTCCAACATGCATACATGTACAGACATCTGCCCCATGATCCTACCAAGGGATATGGTCATCATAAACAGACAAATTATATAAAGACAAAGATTTTCTTAAAGTTCCACTAAATTCACTTTTTTTTTTTTTAGAAATCTAGTCGGTCCATGTCATAATATGAACTTAATGAAACTTACAAGAAACAGTAATATAGCAATGGCAAGTGGAGATGATTTTGTTGTTGTAGATCACTACTTTACTGTTTACCATGGTGAACTTTTATTTTGTGCAATAAATTCAGCGGCAAAGCGCAAATTGTATTTCACACCATATACTTGAAACTGAAACCAGAGCTAATAGGTGCATAATGATTCATTTTGCTTGCCTGCAACCCATTCAAAAAGTGTCACAATTCTTTTGACTTACACATTTTGCTATTTCTGCAATAAATTACATCACTTTTTGATTTGTTCATGCTTATAAAAAATACCCTGTTCACATTGTATTATTATTATTATTTGTTTACTTTTCTTCTATGAATATATAAATTATTGTGTCTGGTTGTATGTGTGTGTGGTTTTTTTTTTTTCTAACATGATTTTACCTTGTGTCTACTCACTTACTGCATGTCATTATTTTACTAATGTTTTTTTTTTATCATTATCAGTGCTGTGTTCTCTTGTTGAAAGTAGTGCCCAAATGTGCATATAATAATGTGTAAATAGAGGACAACTGATTTTCTTTTCATTATGAAATCAAAGTCCACTTTTATTTGTGTTTCTCTTGTTTGTTACATTTTTGTGCACCTTTTAAATTATATTCAATGGTGCATTTACTTATATTTATATTGGCGGTGTCAAATGTGTTTGAAGGTGCCAGTTGTTAAGATCCAGTTGTTGTCATCCTGAACACCTTATAGTTTTACATCACTCGAATTGATAAATGAAGATGATGGCATATTTCTTTTCTAACATAGTTTCCTGTTTAACAGTTAGATCAATCTGTGATTGCAGACAATTATGTTGTCAATGTCTGTACTTAAATTTGTGTCTATAGCACTAGTTTACTCTAAGTAGAGCATTGGCACATGTACATGTGGATAAAACCTGGTACATATCAATGCACAGGATGCATGATTATCTGTAGTGTGTGCCTGCATTTACAAGTTGGAGAAAGCTCCAATGGTTTGTCTCACCTCCAATAGCCTTTATGTATAGAGACCTTATTCTGTATAACTCTCCACTTTAACAGCAGCAAAGCCAACAAAACCAGTGTGTATTATGTATACATGAAATCCCTACACAAACTTGATCTAAGTGATGCTCTAGCCATGGCCTATACCATACCTATCTGGTCAGGAATACCTCTTTCCCTGTATGCATCAGAAGACACTCACAAATAAACATAAATTCAATTCAGTCTACTATGGTTTTGTCTCAACTGGCAAAGGAGTGGATAATGTATGAAAACACTGAAACTGAAAACCCATGTGTATCTGATGCCATTTTATTGAGATCATCCTTCACAATGCACCACACTGTTTACTCAAACTCAAACTGTACTTGGTAAAGACTGAGCTGAGCTGAGTAGCTCATGATACTAGTGTTATTTACATGTTTTTGTAATGATGACTTTATTTCCTCCATACCAACCAAGTGCATGGATCAATGTTGATGGTTGTTACTTGTTTATACTGAATGTGTCTGTGGACTTATGGGCAGATCAGACAAGTATGTTCATAGCATGATAGCATGTAGATTTCATGTTAGACTAGACTTGCTTGTGTTCTTTTTCAACACCATGGCAAAGTTTTGCCTCAGTATTCTTCTATCTAACCTTTTCTCCCTCTTCCTTGTTGTTTTTTAAATCTTGATTCTCTTTCCCCTCCCAAGGATTTAGTCTGTAGTTATTGGAATTGGAACACTTTTTTTAAAAGGCCAATAACTCCCATTTTTCATGAAATTCTTTCCAAGTTTGGTAAGCCTGCCGTGTTGAAACGGAATTTATGTGAGACTACAAGAAATTGCTTTATGAAATGTCCTAGAAGAATAAGAAAGATGGGGAAGTATCATGATGAGATTCTTTATTGAACATTGTACAGTATATGTAGGGTTTTTTGTCCATAGTCTGAAGAACAATGGTACATGTACTACTTGTACTAGAATGTCTGTGCCTTTAGTTGAGCTAGACTAGTGGACCATGTTAACTCCTTAAAACATGCTCCTTAATGTTACATTGCACATAGGCTGATAGAGATAGTACTAGTACTATTGTCTCATCAAAAAATACAAGCATAAGATTAAGAAATTAATTGTAGAGGAGTAGTCTGAAGTAAGGAAGAAAATGTTTCTGTTAAAAGCTAACTTGAATTTTTAAAATCCCTTTAATTCAATGTTTCCATAGATCTGTGAAACAAACAGGTTGTTTGTTGCTGTTTTTTTTAATTCACTAGAATGCTGTCAAACATTCTCTTCTAGTTACCCTAGAAATGACATTAATTGAAAGACTAAACATGAGTGAAATACATGTGCATGACACAAATTAAACATCTTTTTCAACTGATATAATATATAGATACTGCATATAGCATTATAATGACAATGCACGACACATACAAAGTTTAAGGTCTTTGTAATATCAGTGACAAAAATGTATAGGCCTAATCACACACATGAACTGGTACTGATACACTGACACATATAAAACAAGAAGTTCTATTTGAAAATGTGCTTTTCTATTTGGAGAGAACAATGTTCTACATGTGTAGTTCTATCTATACACTGTAGTAAACACAGTCTTAGTTTATGAATCCTTTATACTTATTGTATTTTTGTTGTTGTATGCATCAGTGTTTTGCTCAATCAACCTTTAGTAGACCTGATGATGTCTTTTTACCTACATTCTACACGATTGATGATCTGTTCTCCTTTCATTTTGAGATCAATGAGAAATTAGATGATACAAGTACTCTTCTATTACCGTCAAAGTTGTAGATATACTCTTCTGTGTACCAAAGGGAGGGGGCTGAGTCTGTTGTTTGAATGATTTTTCACCTTGTTAATTAACATGTATATGTAGCAATCGGAGGGTGTGCAGAATAAATTGTCATTCATCTAAATGGTTCATTTTTTTCTTGTTACTGCTCAAATCAGTCACCTAACATACTAATAAAGTAGATGCAAGACGAAACAGTGTGTATGTGTGGGTGTTTACATATTAATTTATCACTTGGCGTTGCGCCCAAGTATCCATGCAATGTGATACATACATGTTCATCATGTATGTGTGCAGTCTGATTTTCTCTTCCTACTCGGGTTCTTTTGTTTTTGTTGTTTCATTTGCTTCAACTGAGAGACAATGCAGAATATAGATTAGCCATTGAAAAATTCTCCCACTACCCCAAAAACATGACGTCATGACACCAAGGTCATGTCAAGTGATTTCGGGCGGATCAAAAGTTAGGAAGCTCCTGAATTTAGGAGACAAGCCCGATATCGGCCAGATAGGCCTACCTGCATGTTCTGCCATATTAACATTTAAACTAGCCTGGGTGTTTGATCGGTCCTTTCAAGACGAAGCGATATCTGCCTGATATATCGCTAGGTGTTAAGTCTTTTGTTCATAATCTTTACAAAAAGAGAGGATCAGTGTTAAACTTAATGAATGCACTGCTATTATTACATGCACGTCTGTAACAGATTTTCATACACAGATCTATCTATCTATCTAAATCTGTCTGTCTGTCTGTCTGTCTGTCTGTCTGTCTGTCTGTCTGTCTGTCTGTCTGTCTGTCTGTCTGTCTGTCTG
>JAUELK010235061.1:0-17854 GCA_031471215.1 Gastropteron pacificum | reverse complement strand
CTCAAGAAGAATCTTTTATTCAAGAGATAATTTACTACCTGTCAATAGAGGTAAGAAGTGCCTCTGAACAACCAGAGTAGAGATACGCTATTTTATCGAAATGTGTACGCGTACTAGTGAGTTGACTGTAAGTCTAAGTAAGCTAAGCTTTTCCGTCTCCTGTGTCCCTATCCTTTTTAATAAATAGGGCTGTGAATATGAAAGCCGCCTTGATTCCGTTACTGTGTGCTAACAAAATAATAACTGCAGCTGTCAATGTATTAAACATGTCACAGAAACTTTCCTAAGAAAATGTTCCCAGATTTGTTTTTTGGCGTTGCCGCCACCGATGGCGATTTAGTGCAGAGTATAGAGCCTGGAGACGGAGAGTCCTATTCTATTTCTAGTCATTCTCGGCTATGTGAAGTATACTCTCCCTGTCTATTTTGATTATCAAACAAGTAAGTGTAATGATGGTTGACTGTTGATGTTTTTCAGGATGGCAAGTTCAAGTAGTGCAGACCTTCAAAGAGTTAAAGCAAGAGCTGAGGAAACAGACAGAATCCTTGCTGATCTACAATCACAAATTGCAGCAATCAGACAGGTTGCAGGTAATAAGTAGTTTGAACTTTTATTTAAATTAACAACAGAAGCTTACGGAAATAGAAAGCAATGGCTGGATTACTGGTTTTCCATTTTATTATTTGTGCTTTAAATCTCAAAATTACCATCTTGTTGAAAAGTATGCTTACTCTGTAAGTGTATTTAAAAATACGTATTTTTCTCTCTAGTTTTAGTTTATGCAAACTTTGGCTGCAATTGGTTTGGTTGTTTTTGAGCCTATACAGCAACAGTTCAAAATGGCTCCAATTATGAAGATGAGATGACTTATATTATTAAGTTGCACAGTTTTATACGTTTTTCACCTACTGTTACAGAAGAATTGGGATTCACTGTGAATTCTTTCAAAAGCACATAATGCAAATTAGACAACATTTGTCAATGTTTTACTCTAGTGAGACAAGCCGGACTTGGTGAGGAGGAGAAACTGATGAAAGAAAATGAGGAGTTGAAGAAAGAGGTTCAGGCCTTGAAGACAGCGCTCACTGTTGCAGAGATTGCCAATGGAGGTAGGGACATTTTTGTTCTTGTGCAGTTTAACCATTATTTACACAGAAATATTCTCAAGTTAACAGTACGAACATATCTTTATAGTTTATTCATTTGACACAATCATTATGATGCAGGTACCAAATTCTAATGGGTTTTTAAAATGAAATAGCACTTAATGTACTCTCCATAGCCAAAGACTGTAATATAGAAAGACTGTTTACTCAACGATTTTTGCAAGGATGTGTCGAGAGTGACTTCAAAGGTTTTTATTGTATGTATGTAGGCCACTGCCACTACAATTAGGTCTTATGGCCTATGGTTACTTTTGCTAATGTACTGGTGCGCCTTTAGGCCTACCATGATCTAGATCTTTACCACACCGGCACTATAGATTACTACTATTGTACTCTACACGAGGAGGCCTGAGCTTTGTTTTGTAAGGGGACGTAATCACAGTCCATCCTCACTCATTATATTGTAAAATGTAGAGTAAAGAGTCTTTTTATTTACAGTTTTTGCCATAGCTAAATCAGGTTTTCACAGTTGCCTTTCCTTGAAGAAGTGTTAAGGAGTAGACACATCTTTTGATGGATCATGTTAATTTGTAGGTGCATCATGCCCGCGGTCCAACGAAGAAAATGCTGATACAATAGTTTAGGGTGTATCAAAACAAAGAAATATGATGTGATCTTTTGCCTCATGTCTTCCGACAGTGCGTCAAGTTCCACTACTCACAAAGGGCACAATTGATTTGAAAGTGAAACAGGCTCATGATCTCATTGAGCAGTCTGCTACAGCCTCGGCACAACCCGAGGTCAAGGAAGAAAAGCCCAAAGCTGAGAAGCCAAACAAGGGGCAGAAGAAACAAAACAAGCAAGAAGATGCTTCGAAAACTTCAAATAAAGGCAAAGAGGCCAACGCAGCCGGTGAAGGAAAAGGAGGAAAGGCATGGAAAGCAGGAGGTATGAAGGGCAATATTCATTTACAGACAATGTCTAAATGTTAGTATTATTCATTTACAGACAATGTCTATAAGTATGATGTCTTTACAGTCCTGGTCTAGTACTAGTAACTTATGAGACCATCGTCTGAACCAGGCATGGTATTAAGCTTATATGACAAATGTTTTGTTGGTTGTTTTTGTTTGTTGGGGGGGGGGGGGGGGGGGTAATAGTATTATTAGGCTGAGTAAATTTGGCATGTTTGTTTTTCAAATTCAAACTTAGATTTCCCTTAATTAATGCTGTTGCCAGAATTGTCAAAGTTTTTTTCTTACCTTTGGTAACTTCTCTTGTCCATTGTTGTACTTGATGTCTCTAGGGTTGTCAATGTTGTTTTCAATGTCCTGGGAATTTGAGATCTTCTCTGTATTGAATCAGACATGTTTGAGTGCTGGTAGTGGTAGTAAGAATAGTAGCTGTATTAAAATTCACTAAGTTAGCTTTCTGTAGAGTCAGGAAAGTCATTACATTACATAAATGTCATATATGTATGTTTTCTTGGAAGAAGTGCGTGATTGACGCACCTTGCAATTTCGAGATATGGCCTCTCAAAGTCGTTTTTCTCAGTCACTGTTTTTTCCAGGTTGACACATTTAAAAAGAGCAGATCCTGTAGTTTGAGAAACCAATGAAACCTTGGAAAGTCAATTTTCCTTCTTTTCCACCTAAATTCCAGTGAGTCAGGCACACATTTATTATTGTTATTATTATTATTATTATTATTATTTTATCTATTTTATCTATCAAATTGCATCCCCAGATGGCAAAGCTGTCAAGAAGACCTCGGGAGCAGCTGGTGATGCAGCCAGTGCCCCCATGGACATTTCCCGCCTAGACCTGCGTGTGGGTAAGATTGTTGGTGTGGAGAAGCACCCAGATGCTGATGGCCTGTACGTGGAGCAAGTGGACCTGGGAGAAGACAAACCTCGCACTGTGGTCAGCGGACTGGTCAAGCACATCCCCATCAGTGCTGTGAGTACATCATGACATAATCATCTTGTCAATCTTGAGACATCTTCCTTAATCTCTTTTTTTTTACTCATGTATTCACTTTACATAAATATATCAATTGTTGAAAATATTGAGATATCTTCCTTCCATAATCTCTTTTTTTACTCGTGTATTCACTTCATATAAATATATTGGTTGTTGACAATTTTGAGATATCTTCCTATTCCTATCCTCCTCAATCTTGAGCCCCCATTTGAATTTGAACTGGGCGAAAAGTTTATTTTAATCAGACAGAGACTGATATGAACGCATTTATTAAAACTAGACTTAGATGAGCTGGCTTGTTTAAGTACGGGACTGGGTGTAAAATTTATTCTAATTGAGATTTCATCTTGAGCAGGTTAACCATTTATGTAAACTCTACTGCGTATTTGTTGATTTTTGACTCTCCCTTTTGTGTACCATCCCTCATCCACCCCTCATAGATGAGGGATCGTGTAGCAGTGTTCATGTGTAACCTGAAGCCTGCCAAGATGCGAGGCATCATGTCGGAGGGGATGATCATGTGTGCTGTGTGCCCCGAGAAGACAGAGATCCTTGTCCCACCCACGGACTCGGCAGTGGGAGACAAGGTCACAGTCAAAGAATACCCAGGTAGGTGGTTGTATTTAATTTAACTGCTTTGCTGGCTATCTTGGATTTGTAGTCCTACTTTGCTCATGATTATTTTTTTCATGAAATTGTTGTTTATTTTTAAGTGGGTTATTGTTAGGATCAAACACAACTTGTCTGTATTAATTAGATGCAATTTATCTTGAATTTTTGTAATGTTCTAGCTTATTTCTTACATTTTACCAGTTTGGATTAGCTAAATGTCCGACCCCGGGTATGAAATGTGAAGTGATAAGTTCCAATTCAATTACATGTGGGTATATTACTATTACTATATTAGTATTATTAGTAGTATTAGCTGATCTCTTCATCATCCTGTCCTATTTTCCCCCAGGCACTCCAGATGCTATACTAAACCCTAAGAAGAAAATCTGGGAGACCCTGAAGCCTGATGTGAGGACCAATGACCAGAGAGTGGCCACCTTCAAGGGGGCTCCCCTGGTGATTGATGGAAAGGGCCCTGTGGTGGCGCCGACTCTTGCAGATGCACAGATTTCTTAGACTTAGAGAAGAGGAAAACTTCAGAACTTCCATTGAATTGATGAAGGATGAGTAGCTTGCTTAATCTTGTTGTCTGGTGTGATCTGTTTTCTTATGTTACTTATATTCCTAAGATTGTTGAAACCGTATTTGTTATGATGCTCATCACCTTTAATTTTTTTGTTTTTTGTTGGTCTAAATAAGTAATGTGTGTGCGCATCATGGATGATGCCTAAATACAACTAAAACATCTTGCGCTGGTGGCGGGTCACGGGTGAAACAGTGTATACAAACAAAATAATACATGATTATCTGTCTGAAAATCACTAATACTAAATACTAAAAGTTCATTAATTTCAAAAGCAATGTGTAATCGCACGGTTTATTATGTGGTCTCCAAAGCCAGAGTACATATGATGACTGTGTTTTACAACCCTAACCGATCACATGACTATGTCTGCATCACAATTGTAACACAATCATCTTCTTTGTTAAGTCTTTGGTATGATGTACTATATGAAAGCATTGTTACATGTATTTCAACCATTTTGTGTTACAACAATGTGGTCGTTATTGAGCTTGAATGTGTTGAAATGTTAACAAAGCAAATAAACTAAAATAGGAAAGAGATTCATGTTGTCTGTTTCTGTGTTTCTTTTGCTCTATGTTGCTTGAAATGTTCATTCTTAATCTTATTTATACATACACTGTAAGTTACAGAGACAGCTTTAGTTAAAAGAGCGTTGGCATTAGAATCAGACCATATTACCCTGCCCAATACAGTGGAGTCGTGCAATAACAAGAAAAGACTATAAGTCCAAGTTTTACTGTACTATAATGACAATGTCAAAAGAAACTGATATGACTTTTGAGCCCACAACTTTTCCAGTTCACGCCTTGGGGCTGGGGCAATGGCTTAACCACTCAGCAACTAAAATCTTCATACTTTGTCTTGAATCAGATTGAGATTGATGGTGATCACATGTTACACACAAGCATGTACAGTGGAGTCCGCCTTAAGTGAACACGCTTTATTTGAACAATCACTTAAAGTGAACGACAGTCTGTGGTCCCGATTGAAATGCTATTTGTTTAAGTTTCATGTAGTGAATGTAGTAAAGTGAATGCCCAAAATGAGTGAAAGCGAAGAACAGACCGACCGCGTCACTGTCGCCATGCTGTGAAATTAAAATTCCTTGCCTCCGGCATCAGCAAACAATCCCAGCTCTGGCATTGGCACGGCAATCAAAACGAACGATAGACCTCTATCTAGTCTAGGCTCGCCTGGTGTGTTGACCCACTATTGCACATTGTCATAGTACATCCATAGCTACAGCTAGTATTTTCTTGTTGCTTCCCTTAATTTGGGTTAAAATGAACCTCGGATAAAGTGAACACTTTCTTCTGGTCCCAGAGTTCACTTTAAGCGGACTCCACTGTATCTTAGCTGGAACTCTACTTTAGTTTTAGTTATAGAATATACCTTGAAAGTTACTTGAAACCATAACCAACCTTAATTCAACTCAATGTCAGAAGGTTCAGACCTTGAACCTAAAACATGAAATTAGAATTCAATTTGACACTGACATGAAAGGTTGACATATTTGACCTGACTGACTTTGGAAGAAGAAAGTTATCTTAAGCAAGGTGTATTATTATATTATCTTTAAACAAATAAAATAAAACAGGACCAGACGAAAAGTTTATTTACACAAAGATTTTATCTTATTCTTATTGTGGACTCCACTGTTAACTGTTACTGTTATGTTATGTAATGAGACTAAATCTATAGCTGTAAAATGGCAAATAGCACAAACAAGATGTCATGGTTGATGTTTTCACTGGTAACATGTTTTATTTGTTCGAAATCCTTCCATACATTTTAAGTAAGTATCAATGATCAAACATTCATTTTCAGTCATAACAACATTGTAAAGTTTACTGTAAACAAATGCTAGAAGAAGCACAATAAATGCTCAGTGGGACTTTTTTCCATTGTGATTATCTGCCCACTTTACACTCTTGGCAATATTCAAATGAAGAGAGAATGGAAACTAAATATTCACTTTTTGTTGGGGTTAATGTTATCATTATATTTTAAGCGACCTTTGCTATTGCTAATGTTGTTCTGAACATATAATCAAAAACCCTGTAAAATGTAAAAGAATAAGAATGTTTCATTGTCATTGTTCACACAACTTTCTTATCTTTTTTAACAGGCATCAGCTGAGGTAATATTGAATGAAGGAACTATCCCCGATTGTATTACCATTATCAATTTCTTAAAGATAAATAAAGTAAAAATGACATTTTTAGTGTGGACTTCAGTTTTGAAGAAAATTCAACATCTGTAAAAATAATGAACGTAAAGTAAAAGTAAAATAGCCCCCCCAGTTGTGAATCAATCCTATGAGCTTTTTACTATGATGGTACACAATGTATTCTCCCCAAGAGTTCATGGTGTTCAGAATGAGTAAAGAGTTTGCAGAATCTTGTGATGAGCATCAGACGACTTCTCAAGCAATGGGTGGGGCCTGAGAATAACAAGAAAATATAATGCATTGACATTTTGCTAGACTGCAAGCTTGTTGGTTTGGCTGTTCTGCATGGTATACTTGTATGAATGATCCTCTTTTTACTTTAAAGTTTATTAACTGTAGTTTTCTAAAAAGCCTCTTTTAAATCTTAAAAAAAAGATTTTGCACATGAAAGGTTTTCTTGCACTGTAAAATAAGAACAAAATGTTTGTACTAAGAGTAGTAGACTCACTGCCCTACTCTCCACTGGGTGTAAAGGATTATGATGATGATGAAGGGTAGAAATGTCACTCTTTTACTGTCTTCACATCAAATTCTATGATTTGATACCTAGATTTCTTCTTCTACCTACATTTAAGCTTTGGCAAGGAAAGCAAATTCACATTGAGTGTTACAAAGTGACTGGGGGTGAATGGGTAGGCGGAACTGTTCCGTGTTCCGCTGAAGTGAGTGGGAATCACGTTTCACAAGGGAAGAGTGGCGATACTGTTCCGTTCTCAGGCCCCAGCTCTAGTATCTACAAGTGCTTGGTAGCCAACATGGTTACACGCAAACTTACTTGGTGATGAAGGCTCGGAGCATCTGTCTGGCAGCCTGGGTGAGGTAGGGTTGTCTCACAACATGTTCCAGCACCAGAAGGGGTCCAGCTATGTTGGTGGGAGGTTTCAGCTTCTTGTCTTCTCCCTATGGTCATCATAGAAAAATATTCATGACGTTGATATTGTGTAGTAATAATTAATTAATTGATTTATATCGTGAATATCTTCCTATGAGCATTGTGTGTAGAAATGTTTTTCAAAATGTACCTCACCTTAAGCTCTGTCTTTCAGGGGAGTGGATGGTTTGTAAATAAGCTTTATTATTATTATCAATATCTGAACTCCACAATTCTCCATCGAGAAACATTACAAAGTGATTTCAGAATTGAACACTTTTCTCATACTGCAAGCCCTTATGTGTACAGAATAACAGCTGAATTTATGGAGAGAGTTTCCTTGTTCTGCAGAAAGCTCAACTAACTTTACTACAGCATACGACAGTGGACTCTGCTTAAGATAAACCCCTTGGGAACAGAATACAACTTGTCTTCAGCAAAGTTCATCTTATCATCTTATATTGAAAAAAATTAAAAACGGACCGGACGAAAAGTTTATTGAAAACAAGAGTTTGTCTCAGGTGAGTTTATCTTATGTGGACTCCACTGTATTATATGATATATGCATGTAGGACTTTACCTTGATAAGTCCCAGGTAGACAAGCATTGTGTTGACAACTAGGTTGGTGGCATTGTCATTGGTCTTGAACACAGGCTGGAGGATTTGGTCTGCACACAGGATACAACAACAGTGAGTTTCAAATATATATATATAATATAGATAAAGCTCAATGTCTGTCTGTCTGTCGGAGTGCTCTACGACACTTTTCTTATAAAGGAACATGTATCAAGAACTTGAGCAAAAGTCATTACAATTTTTGAATGTCTCATGAGTTGAATGTTTTCCGGGCCAATAATCTTGCACAACAATAGATTAGATGGAAAGAAAGTCAATGACAAACATGTGGCACTTTTATGAAACCATGTTGCCCCTGAAGGATCAATAACATATTACTTTTCTTTATTTGAGGGGAGGGGAAGAGTTGTACAACTGGCTGCATGCATCTACTACAAACACACAAAAAAAGGCTAATTGTGATGTGATATACCAGACCTGCCAACTAATTGAAACCAAAAAAGGGACATGAAACAGAAATTGACTGTTTACGACCATAAAGATCAAATTCTGGCAAATCTTGGGCACAATTTCCTTTAAATTCCAACACATCAAAGTAATTTTCAAGATTCAAAACCAGGACAGTCCCAGGAAAAACTGGGATGGTTGATAGGTCTGTATACACAAAGCAAGGGACATTAATTCTTCATAATTTCACTGTCAACCTTACCTGCACATTCACAAGCTTTTGCCTTGGCTTCATCCTCTTTGCTCACCACAGAGGAAACCTGTGAAGAAAGATTTGATTTGTCATTGAAATTGAAAATCAAAACTCCTCTGTACAAACACTATCACATGTATTCAAAATACACACTTCAGCACGGTCGACTAAAAAGCCACTAGTTTCTTCTTCTTCCGGTGTCATCTCTGTTCCAGAGGTTGACCGACGTGCCATGGCTCTCCACAATTTGCGGTCATGTGAATCCTATAGCGTCTATTCCATGATTTTCCCATCCAATCCTTGATGTTATCTCATGTACGTCTAGATCGACCCCTTACCCTGGTGCCCTCAATTTTTCCAGTCAAAGATTTCGTTCTGAAGATTGCGGCGGCGTGCAATGTGACCAAAGTAGATAAGTTTGTGGGCTTTTATAGTGGCGAGCAGTTGGGAAGTTTAGGAGAAGAAAACAAGGACACTTTATCTACAAATTACAAATACATCAATATGATGGTTTGAAATGTAAGAAATCCATGTAAATTTCGCATGGAACTCTGAATTAATGGAGGACATACAGTTCAAAATGAATTAACTGAATTCACGTAAAATCAGCATCCCTGTATTTAACATAGGGCATGAAATGATGACACTCACCTTGATAATTGTCTGCACCACTTTGTCAATGTCATGTTTGCCCTCCTGAAACACACACACAAATAAATGATTATATAGAAGACATTCACAAGCAAGTGACTTTACTATACCATACCATTTCTTAAATAAAAATTGTGTTTTAAAAATAAAATAGAGTTTGAACATTGTACAGTTAGAACATTCCTTCCTACATTTGCTTACTATCTTACAGTGTAAGGATATATGTGCAAAACTATTGAAATATAATAATAAAAATACTAACAAAATCAAAAGTAAAGAAAATAAAAAAAAGTTGTCAGTGTCATGCATACCAATATTTGTCTGTCTGTCTGTCTGTTTGTCGGCATCATCAGGAATGTTGGTTGCTGCTTTGAACAAGTCTAGTGATTTTGCGCAGTCTGTCTCGTTTTTCACACACAAGAAGCATACCAATATAAGACTGAAAACATAATTATTTCTTAACAGAAACTATAAATGTGTGTGGTTTCCATGTGAGTGTGCATGTGACTGCTACTGTACTCACCCCTAGCTCCTCCACAAGAGCCTGGCCTCCATTCTGTCCCAACTGTAGCAGTTTGGTGGGGGAGGGGAAGGAGAGGAAGTCTTTGGCTGAGATAGGCTGGAATAAGAGAGAAAGATCAAGATAAGATATACTTTACTCAGATGTTTGCAGCAGTGCTCACCATACTATATCTTTGAGCTTCTTCAAAAATGTGTTCCATCTCGCAGCTTGCGGTCATCAAACCAACATTTTGTACATGTCTCAAGATCAAGAACATTGTTAGGAGAAAGAGCATTATCAAGCTGTGCTCCAAAACTTCGGAACTGCCTGGGGGAAGAAATAAAAACAAGCACATCTCTGGAACAGTTCAAAAGTCGACTAAAAACATTGCTCTTTAGAAGAGCTTATAATCTCCAATAATGTAGCCTACAAATTGCTGAAGAATATGCACAGAATGTTTGTGCATCTGCTGAGTGTGAAGAGTGGAAAATTGTTCTGTTTTATGACTTTATGACTGGAGCACTCGTGATGTATTCTGGTGCTGTATAAATTCATTATTATTATTACTCATCCTCGTGGGAAATTGTTTCTTGGGTCATATCAAACACAAAAAGTAAACAATACAAAATACTGTTGAAATGACAAAGATGCCTAAAAAATAGCAGAGACAATGATGAGACAGACACTGGTTTCTTTCTCTTTGTTTAAAAAAAAGCATAGCTTCCTCTAAAATAGCCAAGTGTCCCGTCTGTACATAGGCTTTGTGATCATGGTAAAAGTGCAATGATGATGATATCCCCAGCTCTTTGGTTAGTATACACAAGTGGTCGTGTCAGCTCGGTGATAAAGTGATCAGCCCACAACCTAGGTGTCAACCAGGCTCTCACTGGTTCAAACTCATTTTGACTTTGAGTGCTTTTCAGCCATCAGTCTCTTTAAGCGGTGGGATCGAGCACCTAGTCTTGTTGGACACGGATGAGAAGCACCACTGTGCACACATCCCTAGGCAGTTGGAAATCGATGAAGAGAAGGCCAATTATGGTCACTGCCACTGCCAGGGCAAAATTTGATGTCATAATCCCCTCACTCCCCCAAAAAATAAATAAATGGCCGATAAGATAAGCACTGCTATGCGGCGACTGCATGTTGGCTTCAGTACAGCAAATTTCCCAGAGATGTGACAAAAAAGTACATATACAAATACAATCTCCACACAAGACACAAGAACAAACAAAAGCGAAAAGCCTAGAGTATCCCAGCGAAAGAATAAAATCAAACTGTACAACCAAAAGGAAAAAAAATAAATTAAACAACGATCAGATGCTTTGTTTTAAAAAGTGTAGATTGCTTTTTATTGCATAAAATCTCAAACTCCATAAACTCAAAGTCACCAGACATTGGTAGTGGGGCTGGTTTGTCCCATTGTCCATATTAAATAAAAACTGTCTGTATGACACAGTCAAACACAAGTATAAATTATAGAGTTAATTTATAGGTGGAAAGGATAGAATCAACCAACTAGTGCTATCGTTTACCTAACAGATAACTTGTCCGTCTTGCCAAAGAAATGACTTTTTTCTTCTTTCGATATAAAAATACAACAATAAAAACTGAAATAATAGAAAACAAAGTTTCCTGCTTTCGCATGTCAATAAATCTTTTTCTGTTTCTGTTTAGAAGATTGGATAGTTTCATTAACTGAATCAATGAATTCCAAATTACTGTACAATTGGGGAAAATAACACCACAAAGACTTATTATCAGACAGGACAGGCCCAAGACTACAGCCAGGTGATTGTAGTAGTAAGGGACATAGTGTAGAGTAAAGAAAACATGTGTAAGTTTATCAAAAGAAAGCAGAGATCAATATGTTGACAACAAATGACATTAAAAATGACATATTATTATATTGTCCTTTTAGGTGGAACGATAATGCATTATCTTTTTACACTAAACAAAGGTTGAACAATGGTGTGCTGTCTTTTTAAGTAATCGAGTAGAGGTTGAACAATTATGCATTATCTTGTTGAGTTCAATTAAGTGAAGGTTGAACAATGACATTGTCTTTTTAAGTAAGTTAAATAAAGTTTTGGTTTTGCAAAGAGGACACTGTCTGTCATGGCTATATCAAGGTTATGGTTTTGAGAGTTTTTTTTAGGATTGTTATGGTCCATGCATTGAATCAGCAAACATCGGTAACGATGAGGCCGACAAGTCACAGGTGAGGTTTTGGCAAAGTTATTTTTGTATTACATTTAGCCGTAAGAAAAGTTATTTTTGTTAATGACAAATAAAGAAATTACAAGTGCACAGTGGAGTGAGTCCAATAGAGTGGATTGGGAGGTGGTCTTTGTTGAGACTAGGGAAATAAGTTTGTCTCAAGGTGTTCATAGAAAAACGTTCAATCTCTTCTGATCCAGTATAGTAAAGGCATCAATCGTCCCTCTAAACACATACTAGCGTGAGCCACATCTGACGTGGATTTGAGTTAAGACAGCCACCCGACAACTCAGGCCCTATATTTTCCCCTCTATAAAGAAATCTAAGGAATGGAATTGGTTGTTTTTTTCTGTGCATGGGGCCACGAGATTGAAGAATGAAACATCTTTAAACTGCTCTCCTGCAAAATTAACAAAAAAGGGTTACACTAGTACGTGTTCAGAGGGAACGAAATGTAAAAAATATAATCATTTTCTGATTCCAGAAATACAAACATCAATTTCCCAGTAGCCAGTCTAAAAAAAACAAATACGCAAAATAAAATGTCACCTTTTAGCATTAACAATTGAGCATCAAAGCAAATGCACACAATGTCACATACATCATATAGTTATACAGTTTGTGACAAGAACAAATCAAGAAAGCAAGTGGATTTCACACCAAGAAAACAACATCATCTCAAAGTGCTCAAAAAATATCAACAATATCAATAAGCCGCCTTAGACAGCCCCTGAGAAGACTTCTGGACAACAACTCAAGTTTATCCTTTCCATCCATCCAATTCTCCTATCAATAACAATGCCAATATTTTCATGCTTTACCAGTATCAACCATTTCCAACCAATGTAATAATGCACCTGTTAGATGTTTTTAAGTAAAAAAGTAGTTAAGTTGCAGAGCTAGGCTGCCATAGCTCTGTAGGTCTATCAGACCACTTGAAGAGTGAATACATGTACAGTAACTCATATCTAGTGCCTGATTGAAAAACAACAAGTAAAAAGAAAGCTAGCCTTAAAGTCACAAATTTTGTATACAATACGAAGTATAAAAAGGCGTCTTTGATTTAAACAAACGGCAGAATAGTCTAAGTCTAAGGTCCAGTGGAAAGATTGACTTGTGTTAGACACAGGCACTAGCTAGGGGGAGAGGAGACATCAGGACAATTGGAGCCTGTCCATGGCCTCAGCAAGATCACCAGGAGACGACTCCTGCAACGACAGTACCAGACCTCTCGTTAGAATAAACTGTGTCCCCTCTTTACCTTTCTCATTTCCTCCCAACACCTTCTCATGTTTCAATACCTATTAGAATTAACTGAGCCCCCTCTTTACCTCTCTCATTCCCGCCCAACACCTTCTCATGTTTCAATACCTATTAGAATAAACTGAGTCCCCTCTTTACCTTTCTCATTTCCAAAACATCTTCTCATGTTTCACTACCTATTAGAATTAACTGAGTCCCCTCTTTACCTTTCTCATGTCCCCAACACCTTCTCATGTTTCAATACCTATTAATATTAGAATTAACTAAGTCCCCTCTTTACGATTTTCTTTTCCCCCAGAACCGTCTCATGTTTCACTACCTATTAGAATTCTTTACGATTTTCTTTTCCCCCAACACCATTTTATGTTTCGATTTCGATATTCAACAAGACCTCTTTTTCTTTCTTTTTTTTCAAACTTTGAGACTGCCCATTGTGAAAATGTCAAGTTTCCAAATTACAATATTCTGGAAGGATTAGGCAAGCTCCAACTATGTGATCTATTCAAATGAGTAATTGAGAAGCAGTGATACTTGTTTGAGATTATAAAACACTGTTAAGCAAAAGCGATACTATATAAAATATAAAATAGAAGCAAGCAACGCAAATAAAATATAGAACTGAAAGAGGGGCAACAATGACGAGAGAGCAAATGAGAGTAGATGTGAGAAGGACACGGTATGAACAGTTGAAAAGCAGAGAGTAACAGCAATAAAGGATTGAAAGGGTAAACTCCTCCAGATCGACCAAACCGTTTACCGCTCTCGAAAGAAAACAATTATTTTCAACCACAGAAGCAGAAAATTAATCTGTTACGGTATTCTCAGGAACTGAAGCTACAAAGGATCTCCAGAGACAGCCTGAATAGAAGAACATTGATACGGATTGTTGCATCTTCATGTGTGGCAGCGAACATGGAATACAATGATGCTGACAGGTGACAGGTAATTCTCTGGATCAGGGTTCTTTGTTATGAATACTTTTTCAAATCAAAATTTGGGATGATCAACAGAAAATGATCTGTATGGTTGGAGGGTCTGGAGAAATTTCCGAAGTAAGTCCTGAGACAAGAAGGTTTACATGATGCTGTACTCACTGGTCGGTTTGGCGAGAGGGCCGATCCCTTAACTTGTAGGTGTGGGTCTGAGCTCTCTTCTCCCTCGTCTTCCTCCTCTGGCTCCTGAGAAGGGAGGCAATTAAAAAAATATAATACTGATAGTAACAATATTTATACAGTGCTTAACCCTGCAAGAATCCATAAAAAGAGACCTGAAGGCGGGCAAACTGACACTGGAAGAAGCAGAAGTTGAGGCCTAGAACAGACGAGACGGACATGGAGATCTGTGGTCGCCTGGATGTGCCTCTGTAATGGCATATGATTACCCCACAAAGGCAAGCTATAAGTTTATAATGACAGAACACAGTATATATATACATGACATTTTACACAGAGTACAGTGAACAAAAGTCTAACACTACATTTTTAATAATCTAGTATAATTAGCTTTAGGTAGTGAATAAAATTACACTACAATACAACATTAACTCTCTCCTTATTCTTCAATCTCTCATTCTCAGCGGAGGTGGTAGGGTCATCAGATGGCAGGATCGGTTCTTTTTATTTTTGAATTTAGAACTATAGCATTTTTTGAACAAGCATTCTGTATGAGCTCAGGCTTTACAGATTCATAGATCCTTTTGTTTGCTACCCCATTCTAGTTTTAGTTAGTAGATAGTAAGACTCTCACCTCTTCATCTCCATAGTCATCACCTTCATCTTCCTCCTCAGACCCTTCGTCATCACTGAGAAAGAACAACAAGAAAATTATGAAAACAAAGCAAAACACCAATCGTAACAATTTCAACCTTTAGAACCAAACCCTTGTTCACTTCTAATAGAGTTGTGATAGTGTAGATTGTTTAATCAGTAAACATGCAAAACAAAAAATATGGAACCTATGTTTCCCTTAACTCATCTCTTATTAATTAAGGTTGTATATGAATTTCGTCAATTAATGTAGGTGCCATGTCACCAACTTGCTTTTTTCACTCTACCAGACCGAATTACCGAATTTTCGGTACTTCCGTTACAGTGCATAAATATGTTGGTTCAGACCTTCAGGTCTGGTATGATTAAAGAGCAAACCAATGTTAAATCAAAATCACTCTTCTCTATGATGGGAGCAGATCAAACTCAAGCAAGTCTCTGTGCAGTAGATCGGTGTAAGAGACTTAAGGTTTTTAAAACAAAATTGAAAAGCTGGTACAATAGGCCCTACCTGAAAGAAGCCAGAGCATCCAGTGAGCCTATGGCATCTATTGTTGCCTGTACTTCAGAGCAACCTTCCTCCCCCAGGTTGTTGGCTGGTGAATACAACAACAAAATATAATATTTTAATCAGCTGCTTCAATAAAAGCTAGGGTAGCATTTGTCCAGAACCAGATAAAGTAGAAGAAGCAGCAGAAATCTAACAATACATGAAACATCTATTAAATATATGTGGACTTCGATTTGTTTATTACGACGTGTTTCTCACAAAAAACACATCTCACTGAAACAATAATTTTTTGTAACGATAGGCATATTGACAATTGCTGCGGTATGCAGGTGCCTGTCAAGAGCATGGTACAATGAAAAGGGGAAAGTAATAGTTGTCTGCAGTTTCACTATTTCAACAGTTCAGCCGTTCCAGTGTCATTTCGTCATGCCTACCATTCAAGTCAATTCTCTCTAATGACTCTTTTCCCTCCAGACTCTGGGCTATTTCCAATGCACCAGACTTAGTTATTTCATTGCCACTGAGGATCAGCTCCTGAAATAGAAACAACAAAACACTTGAACATAGCAAAAACAAAGAATTGTTTAAATGCCAAATTTGTGTAAATCAAGTCATGAATTCATGCAACATTGATTTATGTGGTGTAGCCATGTAAGCAGTCATGGTCTGTTGATTAAACCCTGAAGAAAAGTTCTGTTTTGTTCCAGCCTTTGCAATATTGCTGCTGTGTTCTTTAGAATAGCAGTGCTCTGAACTATCTCGCGAAATCAAGCAATGAATGTCCTTTATGATCATCAACATTACTTTTGTTATCGTCCTTATCAAGAGGATGGCGATGTTAATGGAGATAACTGGCCTAGACATCTGACTGACAGGGAGAACGAAGAAGAAGAATCCTTATCCTCAGTCAGTGGTCCATACCTTGAGGTTTTTGTGTCCCTGCTTCAACGCGTGTGCTAAACATTTGGCCCCATCCGTCCTCACTAGGCAGTCTCCAAAGTTGATGATTTCAAGGTTTGACAGTTTGGGCAAAGCCTAGAAACACAAAGAAATGAATGAAGACATACACATGCCTCCTAAGAGCAGGGGTGATAGCAGAGGAGTTGGAAAACCAAAAACTCAATTTGTCAAGATTTACAATGTCTGATATATGGAAAATGGGTCAATATTTTCACAATTTCTCGCATTCTTCAAAACCGGAAAATATGTTGCCAGCATTTTTGAAATGCGGCCCTTTGTTCCATGAGGAATCAAGAGGCATAACTCATAAGTAAGCTTTGAAAAATTGATTTCCGGCACATGCCATACATCTTTCACCCCTGCTCAGGAGGTTGAGATAGTAATGAAAAGTAAGTGTATTTTGGGAGAATAATGTTGACTATGTACCTATGTAGAAAAGATATGGCATCCAACCGCTACGATACCCAATACCCCCTTTACTCCAGCTAACATCCAAGATATCAAAATGCATGATCAGATCAAGGCAAAGAAAATAGAAGACTTTACGACGAGAAAATTGAGGGAAAGATATGGCATCCAACCTTTGCGATAGCCTCCGCCCCCTTTGCTGTGAAGGTGTTGTCATTGAGGTCCAGGTGTCTGAGGCCAGGGTTGGCTGCTACGGCGTCGGCCAGGGCAGAGATACCAGGGTGGTTGATGCCGTTCTGTGGCATAGCCAGGGTCTCTAGTGTGCCAATGGCCTGTGGACAGTTCAGACATTCAAAGCTATTTTTTTTAAATGCTCAATACGCATTTCCTCGAAACAATTTTTAAATCTGCTCAATACGTATTTCAAATTCAAATTCTATAGAATACATATGAAAAGTGTCAGACTTAAAAAGAATAGGTACATGCTTAGAAAAAAAGTGATCTTTTCAGTTCCGTTGAAATGTAAGTAGTTCCTATTCCAATTCGATACAAAGCATAAGAAAAGCAACAGATGTTCATGAATGGGAACACACTTAGTAAAAAGTGATCTTTTCACAGTTCTGTTGAAAAGTAAGATAAAAATACATAAAAAGAAGGACCTGGAGTGATAAAACATTACAATGGTTCCCAGGCAGTTGCTATTTGAAGTGAGAATTTCATACGACAAGGAGCTTCTTTTGAAAGTGTTAAGACCATGTATGCTTATATGTAGCAATCCCACTCGGCCGAAAAGAACGGTCCGAAAATCGTTCCCTGCTGCGCCATCTACTTCGTGACACACCAAAAAATCGCCGGTTGGTGTCTTCAAACCGACCTTCCGGGATAGTTCCTGAACGGATTGCCTTGAAA
>JAUELK010235060.1:0-28480 GCA_031471215.1 Gastropteron pacificum | reverse complement strand
GCCAAGCTTGAAAAACGGCACCTCGGCACCTGTGTCATTGGTACATAAAACGGGTTAAAAATAAATGTAGAAAAAAATCATAACTTCGTTCAAATTTGTCCCAGGGAGATGATTTTGGTATTAAATTAAACAGTTTAAAAATCTCTATCCAATGGCCCCATACACATGTATAATATAGAATGAATTCAATTTGGGTTCGGACTGCCTATTTACAGCTTTGTTAACCTGTAAAGATGAAGAGTAAATGTTGACTTACCATCTGAGCTGGCTGAGGACATGAGTCCTCCAGGTGTGCCGGGGTATCCAGGTCCCATGGAGTAGGGTGAGGCAGGTGGCTGGCCACCCATCATCATCCCGCGGGCATAGTGACCTCCCCTGCCGAAGCGGCCTCCCCCTCCACGTGGGCTCTGGCCTGGAGACTTGAACTGACCTGTGAACACACACACTGGTCAACTCACCATGCAACGCTGCGACTGCTGGCCTCTTCACAAACACTCAGTTACTTTTACTTTTTTAAATTTTATTTCATTCACTTTTAATTTTACTGATGTCTTTTCAACAGGGAAAGATTTTTAAAATTAAGCAGGCTCATATTGACATTTATCTTTACATTTGTATTTACTATTTTTTTAAAGAAGGGAAAAAAGCAACTTGTAATCTTGTATTGCATCTCAGATGTGAAATTGAGGTTTGTGAATTGGACTGCATATTCCATTGTTCCATAACACTATTTCAACACTCACTCTTGGGTCCTCCATTTGTCTTTAAATATCAATTTAAATGTTAGCAGTAACACATGGAACGAAAAAAATGTTTTTTTTTACAATAATTAATAATGTATTATGGTAACTTAATCTCAAGCACTACAAGGTCAAATCTTATTCTTAGGAACAAATTGACTACTTCTAAATTCTCATAATTTATTAATTTATTATTAATTCAACAAGGCAATTCATATGAAAGTAAGGAACAATCTGCCTTAATTGGATCAAAACATGGAGGACCCATCATACACACAGCCTTTCACACAACACAAAATCCCATCATATCAAACCAGACTCAGCCATCCAAACCAGAGTATTATGTCTCTGTGACCAGGCTTCCAGCCATAAATAACTCAACCCCAAATGGGCTGGATCCTGTGCTTTAGGCATTACAATTAGCAGACAGAAAATGTGGATGTCTTCCGTCTTCTGCTTCCAATTCCCACACAGTAACTGTAGTCTTTTTTCTTTGTATGAACCATCATATTTGCCTTATTTTATGAACAAGCTGATAAATAATGCATAAAGAGAAATAACTATTTTAAACTGTGAATGCCATGTAATTAACTCATGGATACCACTACCTCCAGCACAAAGATATAGGCCTACTTATATTCCTATAGATTGAGTCAACGAGACGGCACCACTACCCAACCAAGGAGGGAACTGTCTTAAAAACCAAGACCTAGTCATGATGTAGACATTTTTTGATGGCGACAACAAGCAACATAGCCTTCGAAAGACTCGGGGAGAGAATTTTCCATGGTACATGTAAAATGAGAAATCTCTTTCATGACCACTTACTCTTTTTCTGCATTCTTAATCTGGCCACCGTATTCATTAAAAACAGTTGAGCTGTGTGCTTCATCTTGCACTTAAGTATAGGCACTCTCCTAAACAACTTGAGAAAAGAAGGCAGAAAGACTATTACTACAAATATTATCTCAAAGAACAGTAGACAAAGCACAAAATGATTATTGGTGCTGGTAGTTGGTAGGTTGAGATTACCTGGCTTAAGCCGAGCACGAGATAGTCTTCTTGATGTCCTCGAACAAAAGATTTCAGCTGTTCGTTCTAAGTAAAAGCGAGCCATGGGCACACGGCTGACTAACTGTTGGGCAAAGGTGATGAAGGATGTGGTGAAAAATGTACTCCCATTAAAATCGATGCCCAACTGAATTTGATGCTGTAGGGGAGTGCCTGAGACTAATAAATATATACAGTCTTGCATGGAAATCACAAGTTTAATTGGATATTACATGTATTATATATGAAAATATGCTATGCATTTAATCTAATAAATAGAAATGCAATACCTTGTCTCTTTTTTATTTGCTGTGTCCTGTTTCTTTCCATAGCCAGTTTGTAAAAGACCTTACATGTATACTCATGGCGGTAAGCTAGAATTGGTGCTCGGGAGAAAACCTGTTGCAATTGAACCGAGACTAAACAGTGAATGTATAGCCCGTTAACTCAACAAAACAAACAAAACCCTCATTGCCTGATGAAACATCAGTTGGTCTGGCTGAATGCACTATACTTGGAAGTAAGGGAGTATAGCTGAGAAGTGGATCAAAGGCTACCGATAGGGAAAACAGAAGGCCTAAGAAAAGAGGAAATAACCTTTCATTTTATTCCTGAGATTTCTCTGCCTGGCCAATTTATAAAAATGCTCCGTCGTGCGCACCACATTAAATTGAAGCATTGGCATTCTATGGTACACCTGCAAGTCACCAACAGGACAATGAGGTCATAAGGAGAAGTACATTTCATACGGACAATGAAACAAAATTTCCTCTTAAAAAAGCATTGGAGACAAAACCACCTTCACGGTGGGTCCTGGTCGTAGTGCTCAGTGAGAAGGTAGCCAATAGTGCCAGCAGATCTATGGGACTAGACAATATAGAGCAAACCTCAGGAAAAGAATACAAAAAAGAGTTAGGCTTGTAGAGCAAGAAAAAGATATTGCTAGAGCTTTTATCATGTACCGGTACCTTTTTTGTTGAGCTGCCACCATTTTCGTTTTTGACAGCTTGAAACAAACATGTTCACCGTATACTCCTGGATGTATCTCAACAATGGCATGCGAGTAAAAAGCTGGGCAGATAAAAAAGTAAGTGTAAATTTATAACAGGCTTGGTGAAGAAGGCCCCTTGAAGTCTTGCTCAACCATGGCATTCATTGGTTTCTTAGAGACGCGAACACATTAGGAAAGAGACACATTCTGACAAGAGGAGGGGAAACAGGCAACTGATGATCATTTTCAAGACTTACAAAGTAAGTACTATCTCAATATTTCTGAAAACACTCAATGCTTGTGGTACCAATGCTGTTTGCTTACCTTGTTTATACTGCGAAACTCTTTTGTTCTTCCTATCTCTGACTGTTTTTGCTAAACAATAAATTGTGCTGTCCAACTTGTATCTTAACAGTGGAACGTTCCCAAGAATCTGATGTGAAGGAAATAGGCAATGTATGTAAATTGATGTGTGGAAAACAAGCATGAGAAATTACCTTGAGTCCTTTTTCTCAATAAATGTAACCTGTCAGCTACCGTTTTGCGAAACACTCTATCGAGCCTCTGCATGTTGAACTCCAGGATGGGTAAGTGCCCTAACAACTGATGACGGTTGATTGAAAACAAGGTTATTTCACAGACAACATACTGGAGAGACCCTTTTGATTTTTGACTTTGGAAACCCTAAGGAGGTGACAAAGAGATATAGAAAAGACAAGAGTGTTGAGTGCCTGAATTCATGATAGAGCTGATACAAATGTACTCACCTAAAACTTTATTAGATGGTCTACGCAACCGATCATAGCGTAACTTTGCAATATATGAAGAGGCTACAGTTTGAAGGCGACGCATTGAACTAGCCATTATTGGAATTCTCTTTGTGAGCTGTTGAGGTAGAGAAACAACTAAAGGTGAAAAAGAATCTCAAAAATTCCCTCTCAACGTCAACTTTTAATGGCCCCAAGATCCTGGCACAATTGTACCCATTGATGAACACGTAGTTAGAAGACCTAAATTTGAGACAATTACCAGTGCCACTTGGGCTAGAATGACAGACGTGTCATCACAGACTTGAACAGGAAAAGGACCTACCTGCTTTAGACTTTCTTGTGGTGATATTATACTTTCTGTGGCTGACATTTATAGCAAACGTATGTGCAACTCTGGTTTCCCAACATCTTAGCACTGGCATCCTGTCCAATACCTGTTTAAATTATCAATCCAGGGTAAATAGTACAGTCAAATGTAGGTGTTGACAGGGCTTCTTTAGTCAAGGAAACTGTCGTCAAGGTATACAAAGTGTAGTAAGCATTCAGGAACACAATTGTGATGGTTAAGACGAAGACATAAAACTGACGATCGCAGCTCAACAGAAAGGCAAGAGTAGTAGTATATGAGGGAGAGTTGGACAGAGGAAATTCTTCCAAAGAGAGTGAAAAACATACCAAGCCAAACAACAAACTCGGGGGAGACCTTTTTTTCCCCAATGTTGATGCCATTTGTCATTTTCATAAAAAGTCACTAAGAGATTATATGCCACAAGAGACCACATGGAGACGCATGTTTTTTTCCTCTTCTAGCATTTTTGTGACTGAACAGCTACATCCTTTATCAAAAGAAAGACTTTCCATACTATACCATATAACAGACTAACCTCTTGAAAGACGCCACACATATAACGAAATTTAAAACAAAAGAGGAAGCAGGAAGTAAAGCCATAACCTTACCTCTCCACCGTCTTTTTGCATTAGCATTCTTTTCTTTGGCTTTCTTCATTAAGCACTGGTCTGCCCTTTTGATGTCATATCTCAACAGAGGCATCCTATATACTAACTGAAACATGAAAACTTTTCTATTTAACTGAATTTTGCCCTCTTCAATAATCTGGGTTTGGTATCAGTCAATATTGTCTGAATTCATAGCATAATAGATTCAAAGACTTTTGAGTTTTACAGTGCCATTGCCTTATTTCGTTTCTTTGGTTCTGACCTGCACATCAGATGAACATAAATAAAAACTTACAAAGTCTGAGGAACATGACTAGTAATCAACCACCTTTTTCGAGCATTAAATATGACAAGTAAAGAACTTAGTTTTAAGGGATGCAGTGTTTTGACGCCGAGGACTAAAAAAGCAACAGTTAAGCATGAGATCACAATTTCTTTCCACCGGGTAGAAGCCCTCAAAAGAGTGAATGGGTCCCTACCTTTGAAGAAAACTCTTTACAGCTGTTCAAAATGTCACTAACTGCCCTACAAGTAGACATTGGGTTACCTTTGAGACGTCTATTAAAATTTCCCCTCCTGTCTTTGACACTTTTCATCAAACAATACTCAGCTCTCAGCACATCAAATTTCAAAAGAGGCAGTCGAAGAACTAACTGTGAAACAAGTTAAGACAAAACAGTGAAAAAGGGGAACAAACCAGAGAGACAATTTAAAGAGAAGAGCCATAGGTGCATGATTGGTGATTATTGATTGGTCTTGACTATCCCTTCTTTGATTGATCTTGACTATCCCTTCTTTGAGAAAAAAAAAAAAACACTCTTTGACAGTGACAGTGATATTCAACATTTCTTTGCTTTACAGCGCCACAAAGTTTTCCGCACACCAAATGACTTTAAATCAACCCAAAGTATCATTACCTGACTCATTACAGCGCAACCAAGAAAGTCTTCTCTGTGCACGAACACATACTATGTGTGATGTTCTTTCTACAGCATATCGAAGAAGGGGAATTCTGTGAACCAACTGATAGGAAAGACACCATCAGAAGATATTTTCTAGATCTATCAATATGGTCAGTCAAGCATGGGATCAAGAGCACCAACTTCTTCAAAGTATAAACAAATCAAATGGTACCTCTATGTTTCATCATGAAGAGTCTTTGTTGCACTCGTTGAGCAAATAGAACAGAAACTCTATTCAACTGATATTGCAAAACCGGGATGCGAGACAGCAGCTGATAAGTTGAAAAGAACATAAATCATGATATCCATGGAAGGAGACATGAAGTTAACATGGTCAATGAAAGAACCCTTTTGACACATAAAAAAATAAAAGGAACTTTGTGGTTTGTTGATAACCAGTGTCTACAGCCAGTATGAACGTCTTACCTTCTTCTTGTGCTGAAGTCAAGAGTCATGCTGGTACATTTACACACAGAAGAGAAGACTTACCCGGCAAGCGTCTACGCATATTGCCCCTTCTGTCTTGACCATTTTTTGCTAAAGAAAACTCAGCTCTTTTGACATCAAACTTGAGGAGGGGCAGTCTTAACAGAAACTGTGAAGTCAAAAAGATTCTATTCTATTCTCCTAGTTTCTAATGCACACACGCATTCAATTCCCTAAGACTAGAACATAAAACCAAAGATGGTCAACAGCCCTTCCATTAATTTCCTCTGCAAAATTGTTTGCATATTATTTTCAGAGGTAGAAGGGGTCAGTATTTGCCCAGGAAAAAAAATACCTGAATTTTTACTATGGCGAAGAAGAGAGATTCTTTTTTGTGCTCTTCTACACATGATATGAGCAGTCTTCTCAATACAGTATCCAGCAAGAGGCACACGCTTTATCAACTGTAGAGAGACCCATAAACACAAGGTAGTCAAATTTAATCCACAAACTGAGGCTTTTGGTGGTGCTGGAAATGGTGTATGGCAGAACATGGTTCCATCTCAAAGAATTCCCTAGCTTTTCAGTTTCTCATATCAGTCAGTAATCCAGTTTAAACAAAGAGAATGCCAGGAACGACAAAAGAACAGCGTGAGAATTCATCAAAAACCATCAGAACATAAGAAAGTGATGCCACAACACATCCTTTCTGACAAATTAATAAAGTGTCAGAGCATCAACTGTGACATGTGAGAACCAGAAGACATAGTTATATATTGAGATGTAAAATAATGGACTATCAATACTTAAATTCTGTCCCTGTCCTTGTGGCTACCTTACCTTTATACCGCCTGTTTTCATTAGCTTTTCTGTCTTGAGAAGTCTTAACAAAGAGTGATCCCACTCTCTTTGTGTTAACTTTCAGGATTGGCAAACGGTTTAATAACTGTGAAGGGAGAAATTGCTAAGTATGCGATGCACTCAATGACATTAGGAAATGTTCACCTATGAGGACAGTGCTATGATGATTTGAAACAATAAGCCACAACTTTGAGACAAGCAAACCAAACACCCAACAAATGACCTAAAGAAGAGTAGACCACAACACTGACAAGTCAACCAACAACTTACCATGTATATGTTTCCTATTATTATAACTTGCTCTCCATCTAGTTCTTGCCAAGAATATTTGAATAGCTGGCTTTAGGCAATATCTAAGAAGAGGTATTCTCTGCAAAAGCTGAACAGAAATTGAAGGAGGGCCATAAATGACACATACAAAGTAATAGTCACTAATCACATCCATTTGTTTTTTGTAACGAGCCTCTTGAATCTAGAGCTGGCCTTGCAATTTCACTATTGTACAAAAAGCTTGAGACACCTTATCTGAAATGCTAGTAGAAAGTTTGGAAGTAAAAAGAGGATGAGGACAGTATAATGTTCATCACCTTGCAAAGCTCAGTACACTTTCAACGAACCTCCTTACAAATATCTTACCTGTCGATCTGATTTTTTTTCGATAACTGGCAGTCCAGCTTGTTTTTGCCAAATAAAAACGAGTGCGCTCTAATGCATGTCCCAACAGCGGCATTCTCTGCAATACCTGACCCAGACAATTATGAGGGGAAGGGGAAGAGAAAGAGTGGTGGTCTAAACACTAAGATTTCATCATTGGGGGAGGAAAAGAAGGAATTTTGACAAGTTTTTTTAACAAGCCTTGCTTTGGACATGGTGACATTTTTCCAGTGAATGGATATGTATATCTGAACTCTCCCTTCTGAAGACTAACAAACAAAACTTACCAACAAAATATGGAAAATATCTGAGAGCAATGATTAGCACTTACCGCTTCTAGGGAGCTGATTAGTCTTCTTCCGGGAACGATAATGAATTTCTGCTGATCGGGCTGCAAACATGTTAACTACTCTCCGATAATGGACCCTCAGAGTAGGCATTCTATGAAACAACTGGCACAAAAGTAGGAAAATAGAAATTAAGACCCATTTTTTTTTTACAAGATCACAACAAAGAATGCAGTATTCAACATTCAATTTGTTCTTACAAGCCCTTGAGAAATGATACTGAAAGACTAAAAGAGACATGTGGTTACCTTTTCTCTTCTTCTCCTCATGTTTCCGTGAGCATGTATTGGCAACAAATTTGAATACCAGACGACGCATAGAATATTGCAAAAGGGGTTGTCTGCTGATAATCTGTTTCCACAACACAGAAAGAAGCCATTTCATATAAACTACTAGTCTACCAAGACCATCACTTTGACTAGACAGTCCACCAGTGTTCATTCACACTCCCATTCTTAAACAAAGAAAAGAAAAAGAGCTAAGACTAAAGGTGCTTTTGGTGAAATTAGGAGTCTTGGATGGTACATGTTACAGATAAAACCAAAAGTCAAGAGCAATGGAATGCTATCTTTACCCTACGAGGCACGACTGATCAGGTATGAACACTCATAGAAACTTGTGAATGTTTCATGCCAGAGAGAGAGAGATAGAGAGAAATGCTATGTCAGAATGAAACAAAAGTGTTCACACCACAGCCAGATCCAATGGTCATTTATATGCATATGTCCAACACAACAGAGTGGTGCGTTGCCAACAGACATGGCAATAATTAGTCAATGTGTTAGGAAAAGGCCTTGGACCATTTGATGTATGCTAGCACAGAAAGCTTTCTCAAAAAGCAAATATCCTACCTTGTGCTCTGGACCTACTGGCATTGGTACGCTTTTTTCCATATCGTATTTCAGCAGATCTGGTGCAGAATGTCACTGTTACTCGAGGAAGACTCCACCTTAATAATGGCATGCGTTGGAGCAACTAAGGACACACAATACTCAGACTTAGGTTTGACTTTGTCTCCTACTTACTTGAAGCAAGGCTGTCAGCTTTCAGTGATAAAATTGGATGCAGTGATCAACCAAAGCCATCTTAACTCTATAAGTATCCTTGAAAAAAGACTGAAATCCCTTGTCAAGTGTCTACATATAGTTGATCTATAACTCTTATTTCCTCTAAGTCTTGATAGGCTGAGTTCTTTGCAAGATTGAGGAGGCAGTCAATACCAGAAGAAGGGAGGTGACCACAAATGAATAAAGAACAATCGCACACACTTCAACTAATCAATAAAAGAAAAAAAGGGACACACA
The DNA here is from genome assembly GCA_031471215.1 of Gastropteron pacificum. Taxonomy (NCBI): domain Eukaryota; kingdom Metazoa; phylum Mollusca; class Gastropoda; order Cephalaspidea; family Gastropteridae; genus Gastropteron; species Gastropteron pacificum. The sequence continues at coordinate 19,418 of JAUELK010235060.1, read as the reverse complement.
CTAAATGACGAACGATATTTGAAAGAAAGAGAATAGAATCCGCTACTAACAAACAAAAACAATATTTGTTTGCAAGAATGTCTATACCTGAATATTCTGTATGACGCTGTTTGAGTCGGTATCTTGCATGTTTCCCATGAATACTAAGAGTAATCTGTAGACGGCTAATATCATGCCTCAACAAAGGAGAGCGTAGAACCATCTGTATGAAAGTAGAAACTGGGTCAATTATATTTCGTACTGTGAACCAGACAACTTAATGATACAAAATCAGTGCAATGAAGGCTACAAGTGTGGTCATTTCTCTTAGCTCTGAAGGGTCCTGTGACGATGTTGAAAAGGTAGGAAGTGACTCACTGTACAATACACTATCACTTCAAACTAAATCAAACACAGGGCAAATAAAAACAATGAAATTCCTGCTCTTCACCCCCATCATCAGCCAGATAAAACTGCACAGTACCTTTACGCATACGAGCTTGGTATCGGAATTCTGCACACCTTGCATTGAAATATCTTGGAAGTTCAGGATGCATTGCAACAATGGGTGTTCTACTCACAACCTGACATAGAATTCAAGGACCACTAATAAGCACATCACACCAAATTCAAGGACAATAAGAGCCAATTCAATTGATCATTGGATATGGCACAATGAGTGACTCGGTCTACATAATAAATTGCAATGATTCTTTACTCTTGCATCCCTGCCAAGCATCAATCAAATGTACACAGAATAAGTGTATATCACCATAAGACAGCGACAGATCCCTTGGACAAAAAAAGAAAAAAGAAAGACAGAAAATCAGCTTGAATCTCCAAAAAAAAGAAAAGAAAAACAACCTGTGAAGAAAGTTTTATCCTCACCTTGAACAAGTCTTTTTCTCAAATCAAATAACCGTTTTTGAGTCCTAGCAACAAACACTTGTTTGACTCGATCCAAGTCAACTTGCAAAACCGGCATTCGAATCATCAACTGATGGGAGGAACATACCACAGGTAATATTAAAACACACCTGAATGTCAAGTCTAGTTTACATATCAATAGAATGGGGTGAAACAAACTGACTTCACAAAGAAAGTCTCCTCAATAAAGCTAACCTTGTCTCCGTCTCTGAGAGGATCTTCTCACTCTGACAGTTTGGGCAAACCAGGTCTGACAGCGATCAACAGAACAAGTAAGGGGTGGGATCCTTCTTAACAACTGCAAAGTGAAAGCAAAAAAAACACCTGAAGTGAATATGAATAGAGGCCCTGGAGGACAAGAGAAACAAACTGAAAACAGGACATCAAGGTAAGTCTAAGTCCCTTTACAACTTAGAGTGAAGACATCTCTCACCCACATGATCAACAATAATGTAAACCTGCCTTCAATGTCATATCAGTGTCACAATGAATCAAGGCCCAATCAATTTTAAGAAAAACATTGTCTCAACAGATAAACTGGAACTATTGGTTGATCCAAATTTGCAGAGAGGCAGTGACCAAAAGATTACAGATGATAGCGCAGGGATGGGGACAAATTTTGAGGGGAAAAGTAACAAACGCGGTGGTGCGGCCATTGAAATAATTTCACCACTGCAACACAGAGTGAAGAGATGTGCAGGTCCATATAATATAAGCTAAGTTTGTACTGTACACAGTTAGGTATGGCTTTAAAACACTATTTTGGGGGGAAATTCATATCAATGCAAGACCATAATAAAAATGGCTTCTCTAGACCTAGATTTATTTTGAAAGAAAAGAAATTGATCTTTAGTCTAGATCTAGCAATATTCACAACCTATCTTTCTCTCTTTATGTCTAGTCTAGTTCTATCCAAAATAACAACAAACTGTAAATTTGAACCATGTTTCATGAAAGTAAAAAAGAAAACACCTGATAACTACGGGCAAAAGTAGTAGCCTACTGACATTGCATTCATGGATGCAGAATAGATTGACAAATAACTTTTGTGTTTCGGTTCGGCAACTAGAGTCTAGATCTATCGGTTAAAAACGAAAGGACATGAGGAGAATGATTTCATTTGCACGATAGAGATGCTGTTTCGAGCCCAAAATGCTAGATCAACACGTCGCCATTTGTAAACAATGAATTGAACTCTGAAACCTAGCTGTAATTTAATTATTATTCGACCGCAAATTTTCTATACTTTCTGCGGCTAGTCTGTAGTTGGGAAAACTTTGGCTCACAAAACAAAATCCGCATCCTGACAACCAAAAGGAATGAACCAAGCCGTATTTTCCACAAAATGCCAGAATAGAACTACTTTACAGACAAAATCAATCCCCTACAGTGATCATCAACATCCTCTTGATTGTGGAAAAACTGCAATCTGTTCAGAAACTGCCGCCACAGAAACAATCAATTACCAATACATGTACAGTACATGTTAAAGAAGAAAGAAAGAAAATCACTTCCCTGAAAAGATCAGTAGCTTGAACATCATATTATGGCAACAGTTCAACAGATGTCAAATTGTCTTAGAAGAGAAAAGGATAATTATCAAATAAATAAGCTTATCTACACCTAATACCTCCTAAGCCTTTCCTTTTTCGACAGAGCCGTACTCTGACTGTCTGGGCAAACCAGTTTTGACAGCGATCAATATTATGAGCAAGGCATGGAATCCTTCTTTGTAACTGCAAAGAGAAAGTAAATAGCGGTAAAATTGAATGAGACAAGTTAGATATCAACTAATGAAGTAAAAATGACAAGTGAAGACAAAAGCCCCTTGGTTTTTGCGAGAAAAACCCAACAAGTAAAATGGTCACCTGCATCAACTGTATCTGAAACCTTTGAGTCCTACACAAGAAAAACATTTTTAACTCAGTCGTGCAGCATAGGGCTAATTTTCTGCATCTAAAGTGAAGAGGAAGAAAGAATCATAATGAAGACAAACCAATACCTTTTCTTAACCTGTGAAGCCTCACTTTAGCTCGTTCCAGACTCACTATTTCAAGTCTTTTCATGCTATAACGCAAGACAGGAAATCTTCCAACCATCTGTGAGATGACAATTTTACTCATCTTATCTCTGACACTAGGAGAGAGCCTTTTTTAAATTGACATCAGCGGTCGTCTAAGGGGGAAGTTATGAAATTTCTGGATTTGATTGTTCCCAAGTATTCTTTGCAAGACAACATGAAACTAGAGCAAACAACTTCAACTGGCAATACTTAACTTTCTGGAGATAAAGTTTGATATGGGGGGGGGGACACTTCTATCGGGAAACTCCCCTCACCTCCAAAGACTGTCAGCAGGTCGCTCCTGGGGGATTTAGGGGCCTGCTCCCCCATACAGCACTTTGGGGACATTTTCCAAGATCCAAGAACCCATTCATTCATGAACTTGAAATTTCAATAATATGAAGAATATGAGCAAAGCAAAGAAAGTAGAAAAATTGAATACAAATCTCAATTAGAGACAAGAGAACTCAAAACTGATCTGATGAACTGAACTCATTCATGAACTTAAAACAAAGGCCCACTTAGTTTCTACTTGAAAAAGAGCATGGTAGAGATACTGCATTAGCAGTACTTGATATTCCTGGTTTTTTTAAATGCCTGTAGATCATTGCAGGCTGACATTGTGTTAATAGAGGCTCAAGATCTATGCGGTCGCCTCAACATCAAGATTTCCAGATTTTTCCATCGCAACACAGACACAAATTCGCACCAAATTCTTGATACAACAGATTATAAGAGAGGCCAAATATTATTTTTTCCACCAACATTTTTTGTCTGAAAAATCTGAAAGTCGGACTACGATTTCTCGGCGGGGTATGTTCACGAAATTGTCGCACGTCTAATTGTAACAATAAAAGACACACAGGCTCGATGTTGATACAGATATTATGACAGTAAAAGAAAGAGAAAATTACGACATGTCTTTTTGTATACAAAATAGTGCTGTTGATTTTAAGTAGATCAGACAAAATCTCTTACATATTAACATCTCTGAGATACTATACCTCTAACTTTCAAACTTCTCCTCTGATTGTAACGCCTTTCCTTTGCTCTTTCGGAAGACATGTGAGCTAGTCTTTTTACATCAAATTGTAAAATTGGGATCCTCCATATCAACTGTTCAATGAAAGTATGAAGTATAGATTAGCACACACAGAAAGGAGTACACAAAGTGACTTTTAAATTCTTAGACAAGAAATTCTGGCTCAAAGACACTAAGATTTATAAGAAACCAAATGCTCCATAATCAATAAGGATTCGAGGATTAACAACAAGCACAAAGAATGAAACTGTCATGTCCATAGCCCAAAGATCTATTACAGTCTAGGTAGCATAACGCAAAGTAAAGAGATATGCTCCTAGGATAAAATATGCTATACGCAACATACCTTGATATCTCATTTTCTGCATACTGCGCCTGGTCTTTGCTCTTAATAAGGATGTACAAGCAAGTCGCTGAATGTCATAACTCAAAATAGGAATCCGCCCAATAAGCTGTTGAAAAGACCACAACCACTTCCAAAATAATTGTCACTCAAAACAAGAAATGAGAACTGAGGGTTTAGACATCCATATAACATCAAAACAAATGAAAGAAAGAGCATGTGTAGTGTCTGGAGGGTCCGTGACAGAAGAGATGCAAAGCTGTACAACAGACAGAATTATAGCCTTTAGTACAGTAATGGGGTCTGCTGCTGCAGTATTGATGCGATGACTTGTGATAAAAAAAAGAAAAACCTGTGACTCAGACCACACCTACTCACCTCTAGAACTTTTCTTTCTGACACCTCTTGCCCAAGATCTTTTGGAACTTGTCTCACAAAACAATATGGAGGTTCTATTCAAAGAGAACTTTAAGATGGGTAAGCGAGCCAACAACTGTAGAAACAACCAAGGAGTAGCCAACTGTTAGTTTAACAGACAATACGGACTTGTGGCCAGACCAGTAGTCAGTTGAGAAGATGCTCGGACAGTTAGAAACATAAAGACTGGTTTGCAATGGTTGTAATCCAAGATATAAATCTACACCAGACCAGAGGGAAACAAAGTAATGAGAATAAAAAGCAGATGGCTCACACTACCATACCTGAAGAAACACATCCAGTAATTGTGTTTAAATCCATTTCTCTTTGATGTCTACGTCTCATCCAGGACATTCTTCGTGCAACGGTTTTGTTCATCATGTAGCTTAAACGAACTAAGTCATAGCCAAGAATTGGATGCTTACAACACATCTGATGGAGGAGAAAAGTAGTCTTGCTAATTGCTTTACTCCATCAACACAATAAAGCCAAATGTTTTAAACTACAAAAAAAAAACAAGGAAAAAAAATAATATCAAAAAGCCCTAGGAAGTGTGGATGCCATTGTTTTGTTTTATATTGTTTGTTCAGGAGAGGTAGAATCAGAGAGAAGAGAGCAACAATATTCCTACTAGTCAAAAAGGTTCCACACAGTTGAAAGTAGTGTACAGACACTTGGATTACCTCCACCTTGTGTCCTTGCTTTCAGACGAGAGTGCCTCATTGCATCCCTGACACGACAGCTTTCAATAAAGTAATGGACTGCTTGGAATTGTGCAACTTTGAGAAGTGGCATGCGATGAAACAGCTTGACAAGAGAGCAAAAACAATTTCACTTAATTTAAGCCCACATACCATTGAAAGAATACTAATAATATCAAAGGAAAGTGTTGTGGTTTCAGATGCTGATAGAAACAAACTGTAGGTCCTACTTGACACGAAAGGCCTGCAGAAAATCTAAAACTGTACCTGCCACGGTGCGCCTCAAGCGAGACTGACGTTTTGCCTCTCTGACACGACAGTTTTCACGGAAATAAGCCTCGGTGTACTTCTGTGCCCATTTCAGGACAGGTATGCGGCAGTACAACTTTGGAATTCATAAACAATCAGAGAAACCCTGCTTTGAGTACTGGAGTGTATATTCAGAACAATGTATGAGCAACAAAATTCCATCTTAAAAATTGGACAATGAAGGAAGGAAAATGTATGAGATCAAATAATTAAATTAAAATAAATTCACCTTTGAGTTGATGCTGTTTTTTTAGCCTTTCCCTGGCATTGCGGTCTAGGTAAATTTCTGCCCGCTGTATATTTGCTTGAAGAATTGGAATTCTCTGAAGAACCTTACAGTGACAGATGTTTAAGACATTTTTTTAGCGTGGAGCAAAAAAAGGAAGAAGAAAAAAAAATCAAAACAATAAAAAAGATGATGTTCTGCTTTTGGCCTGTGCAGGAAAGACCCATATAGAAAATATGGACATCCCTCAATCAAACATGAAGACAACAGTTCTATTGACAAGATGTCAATCAAATATAGACAGGAGGGGGGAGATGATGGGCATGGGATGTGTTCCTCAAGATTTGGTACAACAAATGATGTAGCCAATGAAACGCTCTCTCATGTGACTTGCAAAGAAGACATAAAAAGGAGGAGAAAACTCACGCAAAGAACGTCGTTGCTTTTCGTTCCTCTTTCTGGATGTATAAGCTAGGTAGTGTTGCACCTGTTGTATACCCATCTGAAGAACTGGCATTCTCCTTAAAAGCTAATAAAAAGGCAAAATGGTTACTAAGCAACCTTGGAAGGGCAATGGAGGTTCATTATTAGAATACCTACAAGAGCTATGTCTCTGCATTGAGCGCCGTGATTTACTCGTTGCACAGAAATAGGATGTTGCCCTTTCAATATCGCAGCCCAGTATTGGTATACACTTAATGACCTGTTGAAAGGGTTCATCAAAGAATTCATCAACAAAGGGTAGAGAAATGAGCCAGTCATGATTCATGATGGAACTGGGATTTTCGTTTTAAAAAACAGTCAAAGAAAACAATGTCAGACTTACGCTTCTTTCTAAACGTCAGCTGTGATTTTCTAGACATGGCACTGCCGTATAGATAAGCCGTAGCACGGACTGGATTCAACATCAGAATAGGCATCTCTTTGTACAACTAGCGACAACAGAAAGTGATCATAATGGTCACAAGCAAATGCAGAATCTACCATTTTAGATAACATTCTCAATACAAACCTGAAAATAGTCACATATTAAAAAAAGTCACTGCTAGCAATGAAAAATTATAAGAGCACAAGAGACGTGGAATCTTTATTATCGTACAATACTATACAGATTGACTAAAATTGTCAAGTGTCAATTTTCTGGCATCCCTTCTCAATTGTGCTGAAGGAAGCCACAGAGTGGAGACAAATGAATAGACTCTATTTCAACGTGTGACATGGAATAAGCCAACACAACAGACATCTAGTGTGGAAAACTTACATAGGGCTTTCTTATAATAGTTGTTGGATGATTTCCTGGACTTCTGATTTTGATACAGCATTTCTGCAGCCTTAAGTTTCCTTGCCCTTAGAAGTGGCATTCGTTGAAGAAGCTGTTTGTGTAATGTTTAGCATTTAGATGTGGAAAGTAAATCACATTTGCCCGTTAAGTAGAACTTGACCTTAGTGCAGTTTTGTGAAGCACCACTGTGCACAGCCAAAGGTTACTGAATGTTCATAACCAACAACAAACAGTATGAAACAGAGGGAGGGGGGGGGGGAGAGACCAACTTTTCTAGCGAGATGCCATTCCAGGACCAGTTCAGAAGTATCCTTACAGCAAAATAAGAAAGAGAGACAGAGAGAAAGAAACTGTTACCTAAGAACTTATCTCTTGCAAGCTTCTTTCACATCTTTTGTTTTAGACAATACAATTTAGTCAAAACAATCTTACTTACTTCTGAGACGGAAGGTTCTCATGGATCGCCTTGATTTACTATTTACATACAGTAAGTGGCCAGCAGTCACTGGATCTTGTATCAAAATGGGAAGACGCCTAAGAAGCTATGATGACACAAGATATGCCAACCAAATATAGTATACAGTATCAGTGCACTCTTGTAACAACATTCAGTGCTGGGCGGGAGTCAAATTGTGACAATAACAACCAGTAATGAAAGGCATATCATTCCTTCAACTTTGATTTTTCAAATCATATCAGTTAATGGAAGTCTAGTCTTGAAGCAGCACAGAACTAAGCACCCCGACAAAATGAGGATTTAAACTAGAATCGGATATGGAAATTGTTGTAATAAAGTCACAATGAAGAGAAAACCATTAAGCCACTGTCACTGATGGGGGAAACACGAATGAATATGAATAATACCTCAACAGATCACGGTCAAAAACACATTTGAACCTTATTCAATCTACTGCTACAAAGATATCAAAGAGAACTCATGACGAATGCATCCCAATGCATTGACTTGATATGATTATAAAATGTTAATGAAACTGATATCAAGACTTACTTGACCCCTTTTTGGATGTGTAGGTGCGCATGTTCAATCTTGACCTGACAATGTGTGAAAATACTGAAGACAGCCTTCCACTCCCACAACTATACTGTAGCAAAGGTACTCGGGAACACAACTAATGAAATATAAGGAATCATGTGATAGGGTTATAATAAGCTATGTAAAATAAAAATTTCTCTTTTGGAATTGGCCATTGGTGAGCTTACACATGTTTTACATCTATGGCACTCTGTACTTACTCTTCAATCGCCAAGCTCTCATCGTCTTTTTTGACATACAACGTTGATAAAATAAAGACTCTATTCGGGACAAATCAAACATCAAGACTGGCATTCTCCTTATCAACTAGTTGGAAGAGAAGAAAAGATGCAACAACTTAACAAGCCACTGATTCAGGTATGAAGGACAAAGCAAATATCTAACAATAACAATAAATTCAAAGTGAAGAGCCATTTAGATTCATGAGCATTGAGATATGTGTATATCAAACTGCAGTATACTTCAACTCAAACTTGAAGAAGAGAGCAAAGTTAAGCAAAAGAAAAGATCGCATTCACCGAAAAAGAAATGACGCCACAGCGTCAAAATATTTATTTTGGGACCGATGGAGACAAAACTCACTAAGTAGACAATGGAGAAAGAGAAATGTGCAAACATATTTGGGGGAAGAGGCAGCGGCGGCAGCAATACTTTCGTTTTATGTCTTGTTGATCTATTATTCATAACTACTTACATTTTAGACGCCAGGTTCTCATGTTCTTTTTTGTCATACATCGCTGATAGAAAATTGATTCTACTCGTGTAGTGTCAAATCTCAAAATTGGCATCCTTGTTATCAACTACGTTGAGAGAAGAGCAAAAATGTGAAAAAGAACATAACAGTTAATATTTATACTGATTTTCAGAGAGTCAAGAGAAAGAGCCTTTTAACTTTTAGACAACTTTGGTTCGATTTCCAGATACACAATCCATTAATAAAGCTACCAACTAAGCTATGATATTTGTTAGGAAAAAACAGTAAGCTGAACCCAAATTGTAAGTCTCAATTCATGCTGTTAGGAAAATCAAGAATATACTCCAATGACAAACTTTCCAAATCCTCACCTTCCCGCTTGTTGCTTCGATGGATTCTTCTATAGATCTTAAAATAGGTGACCTTGAGAAACGTGTCTTGTGATCTCCTCGGATCAAGTCTTAATAGGGGTAATCTGTGATACAACTATGAGCAAACAAATGAGAAAGATGCACTGAATCTTATGAAGACTTCATGTAAGATAAAGAGACCCATTTATCTATGATGTCATTTCATCAAATAGCGGCCAATCAAGAACAACCATAAACATCACGACTACATATATACCCTGTACTGCCTTTCAGTATTCGCAAGTGTCAAGATCTTCAAAAGAAATTTCAAATACTGACAAGAATCTCCCAAGTACACTTTTAGAGTTACATGCTTTGAGAAAACCAACTTGCATCCATATACATGAACAGTACACATGACCCTACCTCTGTCTTGCCTTCTCCTCATCTTTTGATAAGCATTTGTACTTAATAGCGCAGCAGCTCTCTCTACATTAAATCTCAGGATGGGCTGTTTTCTGAGCAGCTATGAATGACGCGAAATAAAGAACAATCATGAGGATGGGTACCAGGGAAAAAATTTGGGCAGACCAGAAGAGCACAACTCTGCAACTTGCCATGACTAGGCTACATGAACACTATATTTCCTACTCACAATCAGAGGGAGAAAGAGCCATGCTACATAAATTGGATAGTTTCTAGAGACAGTGTTCCTCAATACATACACGTGTGACCTTAATATTCTGCAAATCTATAATTGCAACTATGAACTAGTGATAAGATACGCCCATTCCCATGCTTCAGGTGTAGCAATGAGTAGAGTCCCACTTGTTTAAGTAAAAGAAAAAGAGGACACAGATGTTACAATAGAAGAATAGTAGGCCGCTGAAATGGGGCACCAGGAAACGAATGCACAGCAGCTTACCTGTATAATTTTTTCTCTGACGCATATAGATTTTAAAGTAGGTCAGCTTGTGAAAAGTGTCTTTCATTCTCCTTGTATCATATCTCAGAACGGGTAGTCTGTGGTACAACTATCAAGATAATAGAAAGAAGCACTCAATGCACATACTGATCAGGAATTCGTAGATCAACACGAAGATAAAGAAACCCCATCAGCCAAAATGAAAACTGATAAAGGAAAGACTCTGGAACAGAGATCCAATGCAGCATAAAAGAGGACTTTTGAAACAGGAATCGATGATCAAGCAAAAAAACTACAACATTTTGTTTCACTATTTTAAAATGTACATAAACCGTAATACTAAAAAAATAAACAGCCACTGATGAATTCTTGATATTCAATTATTGCTAAAAATGTGTTGCATATGCATAGATATCCCCCCTCCCCCCCCCCCAGTTGAAATTGAAAGGGCTGAAACGAGAGAACTTTTGAGCCACCCTAGCTCCAGCAAGAGACACCAGACACCACAAAAAGAACCTTCCATAGAAAGTCCGAGCGACAGTATGCAATCAAATAACACCCCCAAAATTCATAGACAGGACTTCAGAAGACTACCAACCATATAAATAGTGAAGAATGAAGCTGTGACAAGAAAAACAAAACTATGTTGACACTGACAATAAACAAATCTGCCCCCCCCCCCCCGGGTAGGAATGATTTGTGGTTTAACGAGTCACACAAATTTACAAGCCTTACCCTTCCATCTTAGCAGTGCCCTGCTTTTTCTCTTTCTCCCATTTTGAGACAACAAGTAAGCACATTCTTCATGGCGATGTCGCAGGAGAGGAATTCTGCCATATAACTATGCAAGTAGAAAAGAATTGAAGAATTGCTCAATTACACGGACTGCCACAATCAAGCTTACCCTGTTCTCTTAGCTGTGCCCTTCTATTTCTTTTCATTCCATTTTGATACACCAAGCAAACACATAGCTCATGCCGATGTCGCAGAAGAGGCAACCTGATATACAACTAATGGCAACAACAAAAACACAATTTCAGCTCTGGTGCTGTAGTGAAACAAAGAAAGTATTTTCTGATCCGGTTTCCAGATAGCAAATTGTTTGTTATTGATATGTATTCAAATCAACTGGCCCCCAAGGAAGAATGTATCTAAAGCGTCTACTGAAATCAGTTGTACAAGATATAAATTGGTAAACCTTGGCCTCTAAATGGCCACACTTACCCTTCTTGCGATTGCGCTGCACTGTTCTTGTACAATTTACGTACATGACATGTTCAAGGCGTGTTTTGGCGTATTTGAGCAGAGACTTTCTCTTTATCATCTAGATGAACAAAGTTCAAGGAATTACCAATAAGGTTGACGTGAATGGATCTGCTCTTAGAATAGAGCAATTTACATACAAATCTCAACATCAGTTTTTACACCAGCCAGATTGTGAATTCAGGTCACCGTAATTAAATGCCCACTTAACGACAAAGTGAAGATCAAAGACACACTTGTAGCAACTTACTCAGACCACAGCGGAGGCGCCTTTTCTGAATTTTTCTAGTAGTATTTATATAGAAGGTCTCCAAGGCTCTTTTTGGTTGGCAAGTCAGAACAGGAATACGAAGGAAGAGCTGGGATTTATGACAAATAGAAGCAACATTGTTGGCTTACAATGTGCAGAACAGTTATTTTTAGAGCCATGCAACAGTAGAGGTAGCTTGCAATCCCTTTCATCTATTCCGAGACTTAAAGCACTTGACACAGGACAAATTGTGTTCAGAATCAAAGTACAAACACACTCAACGACTTATGAATGTCAAGCTGAGCCTATCGTAATTTTTCTCTCTCTAAAAAAAAAGAAAAGAAAGCATCATAAAGAAGATGCACAGGTGCTTGAGTAAAAGAGAAGTCAGTACTCAAAGACACTCACAAATCACATCTTTATTTCTGCATCTTCGAAGTGACATCTTCTTCATGCAATTAGCATAGAGCATTGCTTGTGTCCGAGTTGGGTTGAGGGCTACAGTCGGTATCCTATAAAAAAGCTGTTGTATTTTTTCCAAACATTAGTCTGTGATTAAATGAAGCATTAATCAGAAAGTAAGTTTGTAGACATGTAACCTATCTTGCTGTGTTGCCATTGACAGACGACACAAATCCGAAAAGAAGAAAGAGCGAGTGAGAGAAGATAGCATGGTCTGATGGCTATTAGGAACATGATTTAAGGAGCTCATTAGGGTGTCCTTTATTTTCAAAATCTACTTACTCATTTTTGCCTTGCACCGTCTGTAAGACAGTTTTGCTGAACTGTTCTTTATGAAATACCATGTGGCCCTTTCAGACATCAAGTGAAGTACAGGCAACCTTTCAAACAACTGAGACAAAGATGTCATTTTAAAGCTTTTAAAGTCTGTGTCTTTGGTTTCATTTTGGATTTGCCAATATCTCAATCGCTAGGAGATTTGAAGAGACACTAGATATCCTGAAATAAAGGAATGGACCTATATTTCAGTCTTAATCTGAAAGTATTTTTCTATGGAAACTACCATACTAAATCACAATTAGGAGAGTCGGCGCTGGGAAAAGTGGTAAACAAATTGTGCAATGGACTATCAGCACACCAAGCCAAGTAGAATTCGTGAATGTCTCAACAGCACAATGCTGATTAGTTGCACTCACTGTCTATAAATGATTATTTCAAACTCGGTGAGAAAGAAACATGAGAAGTGTTCCATACAAAATGGGCATAGATTGAAGTAGCCCTTATGGTTTAGTTGTATACAACATTGACAGTAGAAGTTATTTAAAACCTCACTCACCTTTCAAGCTCGTACATCATGGAGGTAAGAAGTTTGAAAACTAGATAGGGTCTTTCTAAAATGTTTAACCGTGAGAGCAAATACTATACCACTTCCTAGTATCAGCCCGGAGACAACACATAAACGGCAATGATGAAATTGTGAGAAAAACTGAATTAATCACTACCAACAATCCTTCAGATGGAATATCCAACAGGGGGAAAAGACAATGAAACCAAGAAACTGAGACCTATCAAGAGTGAGGACACTACGATAGATACTGGACTGATGCAAGGGATTACAACCAAAGAACCAGAATTTCATTGTCTCAGCTACTGTTCCAAAAAGGCCAAAACATGTGTCAGAATTAAGACTTTTTGAAATTTTGATCCAATTTACAGAGAAAATTTTGTTTCACCACAGCACCAAAATCAAAAGGGCTCTTTATCCTTAAATATAAATGCTCTTGTTTCATTAAATGCATGGTTAAAATTACTATGACATAACTTAAGTTTCAAAGATTGCATTGCTATACTGTGTTCTAAATACATGAATAGGGTGACATTTAATGAATCCTATGCACACACTGATACATTTTTACAAGAAAGTTGTGAGAAAATGTTTATTGAACCTTGAACTTGCGGTCCTAAAAACAATCACATCACAAACTGCTAAAGATTATCTTTTAATTAGCCATCACATGACTAACAGTGAAAGATCTTCTAAATGTAGACTGAATAAACTGCAGTGCTGTCTTACCATTAGTTCTACATGAAATAAGAAGTTTAGATGACTCTTGAATAAATCAGGTCTGATGTGGTAATAAAGGCTGCAAAGCCCACTGAACTAGCTGTAAGTAAAAGGAACATGAACTGTTTGTCATTCATCCTTTTATGTAACAATTGATCTCATTGTGGGAGCTGAAAGCTCAGACTGTGCTTTACCAAAGAAATTGAAATGTTCACCATGGCTGCCATTACTTCACAATAAACTGCATTATATAAAAGGGTGATGCTACATACATCATGATAATAATGGCATTACAACTAAACACAAAACATTTGGAAAAGACTTGATTGAGGATTGAAAAAGAAATTAATGAATCACATTCCAACTAATTTAAAATGCTCTACCACAAATGTTTGTTTATTTTTTATAAAGTTACAAAATCAATATTTCCAAATGCTTTGCCATACATTCATTCAATCAAATTAACAGAGCAACTAGCCTATACTTATTAATTTCAACTAAAAGAAGAGAAGCAGGTCTGGGCTGATTGTAAAACAAATGAAGTAGTTATTTATCATAAGTGAACCTTTAAAATATTTGAGGCCACCATTCATTTCAAGGCCAGACAGTCATCATAGCTCATGAAGCTCTGCAAATGATGTATGATGTAAATGTAAGTAGCTACATATGATGTATGCCAGTTATCCAAACTTTTCATACTGGCCTACGTCTTGTTTCCCAAAAAAATATGAGATGTATTTACTAACAAAGAATAGAGAGGAATGTCTGTCCATCTTTTGACTAAACAACAGTAAAAATGGCTCCATACAATCTAAGCAGATCTGCTTCTCTTCAGTTTCACATTTAACTTAAATTCCAATACTACTCCACGCTTGAAACAAGAGCATCTATATATAAACATTTCTAAGTAAGATTATAAAAATGAAAAAATCAGTCACACTCAAGCCATGATTACGAAATCAGGAGATTTCACAAATAGAATTTTGAGAAGATGACTGATTTTCACATTTTGCAATGACAAATTGGAGCATGAAACACTTAGATGTAAACACACCACAGCCCACTCCATCATGATACAAAAAGTGTGCTGTTCCTTACTCTCTTTTTTTCCCCCATTTGAAAGCAGATTTTTTTTCTCTCCAAACATAGTGAACAATGTTCCAAATCTTAAAGTCATGTGAATACATCTAAGTGTTTCCATCAAACATTTTATTCTATTAAAAATTCTTGAATCATAAAAAAATATATTTAAGAAGCTCTTGACAGCCAATTTATACAAGCATACATTTGTGAGTCTCTAAAAAAATGCGGAAGTAGCGAGGGTCTAAATCATGTCAAAAAATCCATCGGGTAGAAAAAATTACCCATAGCTATTGCAGTCGAACCTATTCAAGATGGCCATGTAAGGATACGGCAAGTACTTTTGTTGACCAAAATAACATCTAATCTAAAAATGCCTCAACTGATGAAATGCTTGACAGTGACAGCACTGTCACATGTGTAACTCTAGATTACATATTTTTCACTACTGATGACAAGCTATATCTGTTGGGCTGTTCACAGGTACTGTTGTATAATGTAGATTGAGACTTGTTAAAACATGAGTATGTACTTTTGTGTACCATTCTTAGAGCAGAGCAGTCTCTGACAGTTGCTGTCTTAATGTTAGTTTGATTAGGTAAACAAGTCTCTGTAAATCAGTGAATCAACGACTACTACTGTGCTGATGTGAAGTCTTGGCATACTAATTCTTTTCAGTTGAAGTAATGGTCACTATGCTCAGAATTTAAGTTGTGTCAGCCATTTATTAGTATTTCTTATTCCATGACTGATATCATGGTTAAAACAAGTATTGAAACATTTCTTAACCCCAGCTGAATTAACAGGCACATAGCAATACGAGTGCAGATTGTTTCAAGACTGTCATGAACTAAGTAACATCTTTTGTCTGTTAGACAAGATTTGGCAACATTCCGACATGAATATAAATGACCGATGCTAACTTCTGATCGGCAAGACAAATACAAGCCGGCAAAGTGGTTTGACTGCATTTTATATTTCAGTGTATGTGCCTTAGAGCTTTTTAAATTTCTAGCTGAACTGTCAAGAGCTTCACTCAGAACACCACAATGTCTTGAAAACATGTATCAATCAGTTTTAATGAATATGTTATTGAATTTTTCTACAGATACCATAACTGTTAATAAAGGCATGAGTTATTCCAAAGAAAAGGACTACACTGGTCTCTGCCTAAATGCCTGCAAGAACAATGAAATGACAATTATTATCAGCTTTTTCTCTATAAATGCTCACAAATAATTCCCAACTTGTTAATATCATACTGCAATGCTTGTTTCTTGTATGTGAGTCCCATAAAGACTTAAACAGTACAATGCATAGCCTTTGATCTAGACACATCATCGTCATGAAGACTCACATTTAAAGCAAAGAGCCTCTAAGTTGTGAAGAGGAGTGAAGATTGCTGGAGTGATGTGGATAGAAGTAATCTACCCTGGCCAAGCTATGTGCCATTGTCAGCATCTACCACCTCTACTTCACATAGCCTGGACTGGTTATTGAGCTACAATAAAACCAATGTAATAAGCACACACTTTAAGTTGAATACAGAAGGTTGAACAGGTTCACTTTTTGCGCATCCATGAGTCCTCAACATGTCTTAACAATCAGATCAGTAAAAGCTATACTTCCAAGATTTCAGGCTTAATGCTCATGATGACATATATATATATATTTTTATGTTTGGTTAAAGTAATCCACCAAAGGCTTCTATTCTTCCCTAGATCTGATGCACAAACAGTAGAATGTACAAAGACACCTACTTTATCATTTTGATTTCTATGCAGGAGGCAGAGACCATTTTAAAACATGTCTTTGAAAAAAGACCGGAAGTCAAAGTTGTATCAAAATAGAAGCAATGTAATTTCATTAACCAATGTGGTGTTCTAAGGACAAATTATTGTATAAGAAACAAGGTACATACCTCTGCCAAAGCCTTGTCAAATAGTTCTTTATCACGCTTACCCGTAAATGGGTACATAGCGTGAGCTTCACGCATATTGCGCTGTGAAAAGAGAAAACAAAACTAAATGTTTGTCTTGAATGATAAGTGAAGTTATGAATGGGTGTCTAGTCAGAAGGTCCATGATAATTTTTTTTTTTTTAAGGTAATATTGATCTCATAGTTTTAGAGGTAAACAAACAAAAGCTCATATTAGTCCTATCAAAATGGATGAATCTTTTCCTAAAGATATGATACAAGATTCTGTGCTTTCACTTCCCTTTTCAAAGGAAAGTATTCAACAAAATGAACATTTGCTAAAACAATTAACAATGACAAAGGTTTTACAAAGCAGAACACTACCTCACTAATTCCCACATTCAGTAAAAATATTACCAAAAAAACACAGCATATAAACGCACAAGAAACTTACCAAAAACGTTAAATGCTGATCAGTTCCTTTTCTATAATACATTTCAAGTTCTTCTTGTTGTGCTCTAGTGAGGGCTGAAATAAAAGAAAAAGTGATTCACAAATAAAAACAAGAAAGAAAGTGTTACAGACATAACTGAAAATGCTCAGTCTGAAAACAAAATGTGTTGAAGTGGATGAGTCTTCCACCTATTTTGAGTAATCCCAAGTATACCTCTCCCCATAATAAAATAGTACATAGCCAGACGGATGAGCTCTGCATGGTTTTCTTTTTCTTCCAACCATCATGTTGTTAGAAATATGGGACAAAGAAAAAATAACCCTGTTAGACATTAAAAGTTCAAAAGTTCTCTCATTTCAGCCCTTTCAATTTCAACTTGGGAAACACTCTGATATTTGTTACACTTCCATTGATGACAGCCATACCATAGTCATAATCAAAACTGCCACAAAGAGCAGGTCAAAGGGGCCATTTGATAAACATCAAAGTTGTATGTAGTGTTAAAGGATAGTCCACCTGTACAATCAATAATATACCATCATCACCATATCTCCACACTGAATCTGAAAGATTCATTAGTACTCACTTGATGGATCAGCACCCTCAATAGGCGTGCCAACATATGAATCAGAGGGATGAGGTGCTGCTTGATAACTGGATGGACTTTGCTGATATTGTGCTGATGAATATGATGGCTGCGAATCCTTTCCCCTGCCAGGACCTGTGAGAAACGAATACATTCATTAATTTATGTCTCAATGCAATGAAAGAGTACAAAAATCACAAACAATAATATGCACCTCACATAGTATACATGGAGATAATTATAGCTAGCCTGCCTACTCATTTGGCTTTTCAAAGGAAAGCAGTTTATAAGGTTATTTTACTTTTGAATCTACATTTCAAAAGAAAAAGATCAACATGATACTGATATTACATGAATATGTTCAATACCTTTTAAGACAAAAATACTGTGCTCAATCTCTATGTCCCAATTTTAAATAAAGGAGTACTACTTGAATTTTGGGGACTGCATTATTATAAAATTCATTCACAACAAACTTAGGCTTATTACAAGGAAAGATCATTTGATTTGATAACAATTTTTTTGATCTGGAACAGAACTCACCTGTTTGACCCTGACTGTTCCCTGAGAAGGCACAACTGCTGTTTTGTTGACTTGCCAAATATTCCTCTTTAACAATGCTGATATCTGGGTCAATCACAGGCTTTTGATCAATGTCTTGGCTTCCATTTTCATAATTTGAATATCCATCATCATCGTCACCCCCTTGCTGAAAGACACTGGAATTATCATAATCCTCACTGCCATAGTTACTGTGTGAGGGGCTTGGGGCAACATCAGATCTGCCAAGTTTGGCTGCTGGGCCACCAGAATTAAAGCGTGGAGACATACCAGAGCGGGATCTTTTCCCCCCAATAGTGATATCTAGAGCTCTCCGATATCCTGCACCAACTGTGCCTACATTTGTACTGTTAGGCAGTCCCTGATTCAGTTCGTCTTGATCTCCTAAATCCTCAGTTTGTGATTCGTCCACCTCCGGTGACTTTTTAGGAGGCTTTGGCTTCTCTGCTGGCTGGGCATGGAAGCTATTACTTATAAATGTCACAGAGTTGTCATTTTTGCACACCTTCTCATTGAGCACATAGTCAATCTTTTTACCAGTGTTACTGTCCACACTCAAGTAGATGTGACCTATGACTTCAACGCCTTTGTCAAATTCAACATAACCATTGCATAAAGACTGAAGAAACTTGGCCAGGGACGCAATGAACTTGGAGGAAGAATCAAAATCCATCATGAGTCCTGGAAAAGAAAAACAAGAACAATCTTACAATGTATACTAGAAACTAGATAATATTATTTATGGCTACTAAGTTGGAAAGCTTGTAAGTAAAGTAGAGAAATTTTTTCCCAAGGCAATACAATATCTATATAAATAAGAGGCAAACTTTTGAACTTAAAGCCAGAACTACTCTGTCAATACTGCATCAAAATGGATGCGGTTTTCACCAACGTTCTTCATTCGGTTTCCTTTTTGTAAATAGGGAAATTAGAATAAGTAACCATTTCAAAACAATTTGTAAACAATAA